>NDFG01000080.1:747725-821400 GCA_002167245.1 Sporophila hypoxantha
TTCCATGGAAAACCCCCAGTATGACGGTGCCAGCCTGCCAGGATGGCGTGTCAGTGCAAGCTCCCCCGTGCTCACACTTTGGCTGGGGTTTGCTCCTGCTGCCCCTGTGCTGCAGGGCCGTTGGGGCAGGTATCAGGCACAGCGTGGGGCTAGCCTGTGGGGAGCATTCAACTATTCAGTGTTGAAAACAGGAAACTCACTGGTGATTTTGCCAGTGGCAAAGCCGACAAGGAATTCTGGTGGTCCATCTGCAAAGCACAGGAATTGTCCCTATCACCTTCCTTAGAGTGATATTCCTGCCTCCGTGACCTCTCCAAGAGCTGAGGCGGACAGGTTATGGGCTTCCCTTTCCTAACTCACAATGTGATGGCTTGGTTATGACTTGTTAAACCTAGAGATCTAAACGTCATTTATTACAAAGTGCCTCCCTGGGGACTCTTGCCCTGCATTCGTTATCATTGAGCCATGTGTTGCTGACAGTGAGGCTCTGCTTGTGTCTAATCTTGTCTTTCTGGCTGTTTGCACAGCCTCCACTGTGGCCAAGCACCTGGTGTCTCCTTGGCTTAAATAAAACAATTGCTTTGCTTCCTGCTCCCTGTGTGCTCTGCACAGCCATGGGGGCTTCGGGGCTGCATGAAGGATGGGCGGACAGTTTTCCTGCTCCTTCCAATGGCACCAGGGCGTGGAGGCTCTTGCAGAGGCTGCGGTGCCATGCAGGGCTGCCCCCTCCCAGGACACTGTGTCATCGCCTGTCTGGAATCCTGCTGCGCCATTGCTACAGACTGGGCCGCGATGCATCGCCCTCAGCCGCCAGCAATGCTGCCCTTGCGACTCAGTGTCGCCCTGGGTCAGGGCCGCGATGGGGCAGGCAGGAAGGTGAGGGGCAGGCTGTTCTGCAGCCACGCTGGCAGTCCAGGAGCTCCCTGGTGTTTCCTGCACCCCGGGAGCTCCCTGGTGTTCTGCAGCCCAGGAGGCTCCCGTGGGTCTGCAGCCCATCTGGGAGCCCAGGCAGCTCCCTGGTGCTCGTTTCCAGCCCAGGAGCTCCCTGGTGTTCCTGCAGCCAGGGCTGCCCTGGTGCTCGTCCAGCCAGGGAGCTCCCTGGTGTTCCTGCAGCCCACGCTGGGCAGTCCAGGAGCTCCTGGTGCTCCTCCAGCCCATGCTGGATGGCCCTAGGAGCCCCTGGGTGCTCCTCCAGCCCATGCTGGATGGCCCAGGAGCTTACCTGTTGTTCCTGCAGCCCACCACTGGGCAGCCCAGGAGCTCCCTGGTGTGTTCCTGGCAGCCAGGAGCTCCCTGGTGCTCCTCCAGCCCCTACGTGGCAGCCCAGGATCTCCCGGTGTTCCTGGTCAGCCCACTCTGGGCAGCCCAGGAGCTCCCATGGTGTTCCTGCAGCCGTCATGCTGGTGGCCCAGGAGCTCCCTGTTGTTCCTTGCAAGCCCACAACTGGGCAGCCGACTCCGTGGCCGCTGCCATCAGCTGCATCCTAGCAGGACACAGAGCCAAGCTGGGACAGGGCAGGAGCAGCTCCTGCTCCCTGAGGGATAACAATTGAAACACCAGGCTCAGCCCGAGGGATTCCCTTGGCTAAATAAAACATGCTTTGCTTCCCTCCCTGTGTGCTCTGCACAGCCACGGGGGCTTCAGGCTGCATGGAAGGATGGGGACAGGTTTTCCTGCCTCCCTTCCAAGCACCAGGGCTGGAGGGCTCTGCAGAGGCTGCGGTGCCATGCAGGGCTGCCCCCTGCCCAGGACACTGCTGTCAAGCCTGCTCTGGGAGCTCAGCTGCCCCTGCATGCCCCACGCCAGGCAGAGTGCCCTTGGCGACCAGTCCTGCCTGGGGGGGCCATGGCAGCAGGAAGGGAGGGCAGGCTGTTCCTGCAGCCCACGCTGGGCAGCCCAGGAGCTCCCTGGGTCCTGCACCAGGCTCCTGCAGCCCATGCTGGGCAGCCAGGAGCTCCTGGTGCTCCTCCAGCCCACGCTGGGCAGCCCAGGAGCTCCCTGGTGTTCCTGCAGCCCAGCTGGATGGCCCAGGAGCTCCCTGGTGTTCCTGCAGCCCATGCATGGGCAGCCCCAGGAGCTTCCCTGGGATTGGTGCCTTGTGCAGCCCCAGGGCAGCTCCCTGGTGTTCCTGCAAGCCCACCACTGGGCAGTCCAGGAGCTCCCTTGGTGTTCCTGCAGCCCACACTGGGCAGCCCAGGAGCTCGCCTGGCCGCTGCCCTCAGCTGCATCCTGGCAGGACACAAGCACTGGGACAGGGCCAGGAGCAGCTCCTGCCCCTGAGGATAAATGACCCACCAGGCACACAAATTGTGTTCACATCAGCAGTCCTCCATGAATAACTCTGCACAGGACTGGTCACATCCTCCTGCAGGTGACTGAGATCCTGGGGAGGTGTGGGATGGTTTCTCTTCTGTGTCCTTGCCCAGGCCAGCCCAGGGTTTGTGCCCCTGCATGGACTCGTTAAAGCAATATTTCCCCCCAGACAGCTTTTGCATCGATGAAAAAGAGGGAAAGAGGATTCCTCCCGGGATCCCCGCTCATTTTCACTGTCTGCTCGGCAGATGCATTCATGCCGCTTGTCAGCCAGGTCCCAGGCTGGCGCAGAGCCTGCTCCCGGTCCGTGCAGCCTCTCTGGGGCTCGGGCTTCTCTCCCTGCCGTGCCCCTCGGCTCCAGGGCTCCCGGGGCTCCCGGGGCTCCCAGTGCATCCCAGCGCCGGGGCTCTCCCCCTCCTCGGGCCGCCGTTTCGTCCATGGCGACCGCAGGCTCTCCCTGCCGCAGAGCATCCTGCGGCTCGCCGCTTCCAGCGCTGCGTTTGGCTCCCACCTTTGTCTCCCGCCTGGCGCTGCAGCGGCCAGGCCAGGCATCCATTCAAAGCGAGCCTTTGTTTTATCGGTGCGCTAGCTGCTCACAGAAATCCGTTGGGATCCAGTCCGGGGGAGAACGCGGCGTTTCCTCGCCCTCTCCTCCCGCAGCCGCGCTGCCCCAGCGGAGCCGGCGTGGCCGCAGCGCCGGGCAGAGGCGCAGCGGGGACGGGCAGGGCCAGCGGGGGCAGGCTTCTCCTCCTGCCCCCTCCCCAGGCACGGCCGCATCTCCTCGCACGTCAGGTGTGCAATTTCAGCACAGGCCCTGTCCTCGAGCTCGGGCAGCGGACCCGCTGGTCTGAGATAGGAGTCAAGATCCCAGCCCCGGCAGAGGAAAGAAGTGCTCGGGTGAGCTGGCGCCCAAAGCTGGGGTCCTGGCCAGCTTGCTGCCTGTCTCCTGTGTGGCTGCCAGCTGGGCCAGAGGCAGGGCAGGGCCAGCTTGCCGGACTGTGCAATCCATTAATTGTAATATCCATCCTTGCAGGGAGTTCAGGGATGGTTTTACACATCAGGTGTGCAGAGATGGATGCACAGGTATGTGCATGCAGCCACAGGTGTATTGTTGAGGCTTGTGGGGCCCTGGTTTGCAGGCACTCGGGTGCCTGTGGATCTTCCCCAGGGCACAGGGAGACAGCCAGGAGGGGACACAAAAGGGGGCTGCTTGTGAAGCGTCCTGGTGCTCCCCAGGCACCCCTACAACCCTCAGAGCAGGAGTGAGGCAGGAGGGAAAATGAGAGGGACAGCAGGAGAACAGGGAATACTTCGCTAAGGGCAGAAGCAGCAGCTGTGTGCCGCCTTGCCCAGAACACAAAGTCTCCAGGAGAAGCTGTCCCTTGAAACAGGAGTCTGGGAGGGCACAGGAGCTGGGCAGCCTGTCCTGGCAGCAGCTGAGGCAGTTATCCAGCAGTTTGTCCTGCCCTGCTGCTCTTGGGGGCAGTGGGGCTGGAACCCCTCCAGCCTTGGGCCACATCCTCAGGCTGAGGTGCCCAGCAGGGCTGCAGCTGGAGTGGGCACGAGGAGCTGATCTCCAGGCTCTCCTAGGAGGAACCTCTCATGGGCTGAACTCAGACACTTTCCTCAGTGATTCACTGCATGGTTGTGGGGAGATGTAACCACTCAGCACTACAGTGCCTGCCAGCTGGGATCGCTGGGAGCACTGGGAGCTCAGGAGTTCAGGGTCCCACAGCCAGAGCAGGGCAGGTGCCAGCTGTGGCTCAGGCACGGCAGTGGCTGGAGGAGCCACCCTGGCCAGCACTGACATGACTTTGCATGAGCACACTTCCCCACCTGGAGACAGTCCCAGGAGGTAAAAAGTGCCAGAGCTCTCGCTGTGGTCTGTGGTGCTGCTCGATAAAGCCTTTCCTGGCCCCATTTTATTCTCCATAATTAGGAAACTCAGCAGACTGATCGCTCTCTGAAGCCTAAACCGGAGCATATTGCTGGCACAAAAAGAGCTGGTCTGCGACAGAGCAGGGATTGTTTGTGCCATTTCAGTGAGAAGTGCAAAGAAACAGGTGAAATCTGTTAATGTGCCTCTTGCTGAGAAAGGGCAGGTGTGAGTGAGGTGATTGATGAGCATTGATCAGGAAGGGCTCGGGGCTGTAGACTCGTACAGGACAGGGCACAGAGCAGGGGGTGCAGCTTGGAGGCAGAGTGAGCCCTGCCCGGCCGGGGCTCCTCCATCCTCCCTGCCCAGCTCCATCCTCCCTGCCCAGCTCCATCCTCCCTGCCCAGCTCGGCCCCCGGCCCTGCGGGGGCTCTGCGGGCAGTGGGGTCGGTGCCCCCGCCGTGCCCATTCCCCTCGCCGGGGCTGGTGCCAGCCGTGCCCATCGCCCTGGCAACGCTGCTCAGCAGCTGGGCGGGGAGCAGCAGCCGCGCTCGGCGGTGTTTTTCCAGTCCAACTCMATTTCCTCCGAGCCAGGAGGCTCGATAGCTCCGGAGGGCAGAGGCAGGAGCTGCCTTTGGGGAGGGGGTGCTGGGGAGAGCTGTGTCTGGGGGGCTCAGAGTGAGGAAATGCAGATTTTTTATTGCTTTGMCCGTACATAATTTAAATATTCAAACTACTCTGGAATTCATTGAATTATACATGAATTTCCCAGGCAGCAYTTTTGTAAATCTTGAAAGGCAATAATATTTTTTTCACTCCCTTCAAAACCTTGGCTAACCCTAAATTTATTTGTTTTTAAATTTTTAGGAATCCAGATCAATCTTGTCCAAAATCACCTTGAGGACGTCACCACACTGCTGGGTGATGCCAGCGTTAGTGAGGGACATGTGGTGTGTTATGGCCGTGTTCGGGYCAGCCCGGCAGGGTGAGGGATCCCTGAGCTCCCTCCCGTGAGCCCTTCCCGGCCCCAGAAACTCCCTGGGGAGCCGCCAGAGGCTGGAAGGGGAGCAGGACCCGCGCAGCCCTGTCTGCAGCCTCTCCCTAGTTAGCTCACTCCTCATTATCCTTCCCTACCCTTTTAATTTCTCTCTAAACTCAACCAGCTATTGCTGTTCAAACTGAAATAATTAATTGGAACAAAATTGCCACCGTAGGAGAAAAGAACGATTAAACCCATCCAGCGGACAATGGGGCAATCACAGCCTAAGCAGCTAATTACAGGGATGCGGGATAATAAGGGAGCCCTGGGCGAGCCGTGGGGCTGGGGGAGCCGGCGGAGGCTCCGGGCTTGACTCAGCTCCAGGGTTAGCGAAGATGTGAATGCGGGAGGGAAAGGCCTGGGGAGGGAATTCCCCCGGCTGTGCTGGGGCAGCGGGAGCGCGGGAGGGGCCGATCCCGCACAAGGCGCCCGCGCACGGGCGGGCAACGGGGGGGGCACACGTGTCCGTGTACCTCACAGGGGGGGCACACAGGGTGGCCGACCACAGGGCAGGGTGGCAACACAGTGCTCCGTGTACCTGCAAGGGGTGGGCACAGGGTCAACACAGTGTCGGTGTGCTCACAGGGGTGGGCACACGGGTGGGCACAGGGGGGTCCCTGTACTGCACACAGGTGGGCACACAGTGTCCGTGTACCTCACAGGGGTGGGCAAGGGGGGTCCCTGTACTGCACACAGGTGGGCACACAGTGTCCATGTACACACAAGGTGGGCACAGGGGGTCCCTGTACTGTACAACAGGTGGGCACACAGTGTCCATGTATCACACAGGGGTGGGCACACAGGGTCCTGTACTGCACACAGGTGGGCACACAGGTGGGCACACAGTGTCCATGTACCACACGGGGTGGCACACGGAGGTCCCTGTATGCACCGGGTGGGCACACAGGTGGGGCAACAGTGTCCATGTACACAACGGTGGGCACAGGGGGTCCGTGTGCTGCAGCCGTGTACAGTCTGTGTGCAGCCACCGTGGCTCCTCCCTGCCCTCCCTGCACACCATTAAAGCAACACTTAGCTCCCAGTCAGGGGCCTGGGACTTTCCTTAATGGATGACATTTTTCATCTCCCCAGCTCAAGCGAGGCGAGCTCACAGCGCTGTGAAATTGGCAGCGGTCACGGATGTGCACGGTGCTTCCCAGGTATGGCACGGGGAGCTTCCTGCTGCCCAGAACACATAAATCCCTGACAGCTCCGAGTCCCTGCAGTAGCAGCTCCTTTGCTGAAGGATTTCTGACTGGCTGGAGCTTCTAACAGCCCAAAGGGCTGCTGGATGCACTCAGAGGGGTTCTGATGCTGGGGAAGCCAGGTCTGCCCCTCAGCCCTTGTTCTGCTCTTCCCTGCCTCAGGGGTAACTTGCTGATGGGGAAACTGCAGCTCAGGGTCTGTGGGATCAGCGGGAGACAGGGCAGTTCCCACCACCAGCACGGGGGGTTTGTGTGACTGCCAGGCCTAAGTGGCGTGGAAGACACAAACCATCAAAATCACACTCATGACAAGGAGGCAAATAAAGGCAGAGTGCAACCCAGGGCACATGCAAGCACAGCAGCACCATGTGGAAGAGTGAGCAGCTGCTTACTGTTTCCCAGTCTTCGGCACTCCGGAGGGTGGGATGCTCGTCCTGGAACTTACAGAGGTGACGGCTTCTTCTCTGACCTCATGGAGAACAAAAGACAGAGAGGCAGCTCCCCTGCAGGATGGGCAGGCAGGGACAAGGACAAGGACCATCCTCACAGGGACAACCCAGCAGAAGCTGGGCTTCTGCAGGCTGCACCACGCCTGCCAGGCCCAGGGATGCTGGCTGGGCACCACAGCCTGCCAGGCCCAGGGGATGCTGGGCTGGGCACCAACCCCTGCCAGGCAGGGGAATGCTGGGCTGGCCACGCCTGCAGCCGGGGCATGCTGGGCTGGGCCACAGCCTGCCCCGGTGCGTGGCAAAGGCCAGGAATGCTGGCTGGGCACCCAGCCTGCCAGGCCCAGGGATGCTGGGCGGGCACCAAGCCTGCCCAGCCCCAGGGGAAGTGCGGCTGGGCAGACAGCCCTGCAGGCCCAGGGGATGCTGGGCTGGGCACCACAGCCCTGCCAGGCTCAAGGGGATGCTGGCTGGGCAACCAACAGCCTGCCAGGCCAGGGGATGCTGGCCTGGGAGCATCACGCTGCGCAGGGCCCAAGAGTGCTGGGTGGGCACCACAGCCTGCCAGGCGCACGGGGAATGCTTGGGCTGGGCACCAAAGCCTGCAGGCCTGCTGCTGGCTGTGGCACAGGGGGACACAGGGCAGGCTGCCAGGGAGGCTGGAGCCCTGACACTGAGTAAATGTGCCTGGCCAGCTGAGGAGGTTTCTGCCAAAAAAAAGGTTTTTTATGAACATTTTCACACTGTGGCTAATCTGCAAACGCTGTGCTCTGTGTCCACCCTGCAGACTGGCAGCAGGTATTGGGATACCACCTGGGATGGGTCCAGCCCTCCCRTGCCCCTGTGGGTGCTGCACCCTGGCTGTGTGGGGCCATGCTCAGCACAGCACAGACTCTGCACTCTGAGCTTGCAAAAGCAAATGGGGTGAGTCACAGGAACAACTTTGTGGCTGCACTTTTCAGAAGTTCAGTGAGAACAGACGAGTCTCTGCAATGTAAGTGTAACCCCCCCCTGCAGTGCTGAACACGAGGGGCTGGGTGGCATCCTGTGGTCCCTCTGGCATTGCCCATGCCCCTGGRCCAGCTGCCAGCCAGAGGCAGCTCCCTGCAGCCCCGTGGCTCCCCGGCATGCAAAATGCAACGTCAGGAATTGTATCTGCCCCCGAATGCTCTGAAGAGAAGGACTGAGAGCCAGTGCAGATTTTGCTGCCTGCTCCCCTTCCAGCCACCTCCACCTGAGAACAAACAGCCTCAGCACAGGCCCGCGGCCCTGCCCTGCACAGCCCAATTCATCACACTGCTCAGGAAAATGTATTGGCATAATTAATAACACAAGGCATCTCTATTGGCCTCTGTAGCACAGCAAATCATGAGGCAGCAACACTTGGAYGTGTTGACCTGGGTATCATAAATAATCCATCAAACCATCCCTGCCCGCTCRGGTCTGGGGAGACACGAGAGATACAAAAAGATAATTAAACAAAAGCAAGATGGACTACACTGGTGCCCCATTCATCACTCCCAGTGCTSTGAGGATGGGACCCCCAATTTTGCCCTTTTCTCTGCAGAGGTTTTGGTATGTTATGGGCCTGGAAGGGCACCTTCTTCAGAGAGGTCCCCAGACATTCCAGAGATCCCCAGAGAAATTCCAGTGACTTTCTCTTTCATTGCTATTGTCAGCTGGTGAGAGACTGATGTGTGTTCAGTGGGAACCCTGCGAGGGGCAGGATCAGGTGAGGGATGAGGATGCAGCTGGCTATTAACTGAAACTGGATTTAGCATCCCATTAGGGAGATGGTATGTGGCAGCAGCAAGGAAAAAAATTGCTGAAAGAGACAAAAACATTTTCAATAGAGAGAGGGAACCCTCTGGTCCAAACAAAACAAAGCAAATGAGTTTGTTTTCCTCAGCTGAGAGGGCAAAGAAGCTGTGAGTGAGCTCGAGGAGCTGGGCCCCAAGGCTGTACCTGGGCTTAGGGCTTCCATTGAAGCTTCACCTACTAAATTAGTTTAATCATGTCTGTCATTAGTCATCTTTGTTGAGTCCTCATTTGGAGGCCATTTAAAGGGGATTAGAGGAAATCTCTGCTCTTTATTCCCCTACAGCAGTGATTAACTCTCTGGACTCAGCRTTTTCATATTGATGGAAATGAACTCACAACCACAAAATCCAATGCCTCCACCTCGGAGCAGGACTCAGAGTCTGCGCTGGGGGAGGAATTGCTGGGATAACACCTGGGGCGCTCATCTGTACTCAGGGCTGAGGATGAGAGGCTGGGAGGAGCTGCAGGGCAGTTCAGCGCTGYAAATGCTGTTGGGTAAGGTCTGGCATCCTGGGAGGGGAGCACCAGGWTCCTGGAAAGAATTTAATTCAGGAGAGACCTGACTGCAGGTACTCCAAAATCATCAAACTCCGCGAAATACACAGAGGAAAGCTTTGGCTGGAGATGCACTTGGTGTTGTTCCAACGAGTGGGAAGTCCTGCAGAGGAATCCTCTCCCCGAGGAGCGACTCGGCCCCCGCCGGCACGCAGGGCACTGAATAAACATTTCCTAATCCAAACCAATTCAAAACCACCTGTTGGGCCGTGCCAGCTGCTGGCAGCTCCCCACGGCGCTCCGCGCCGGGCAAACCAGYTCTGCCCGCTGCCGGCACCACCATCCCTGCCTGGCAGAGCCGGCCCGGCTCCGCCCGCCCCTGAGCGACCCCGGAGCCCGGGGTCCCCGGCCGGAGCGCGCCGCGCCCCCCCGCCTGCCCCGCCAGCCAAGAAACGCCGCTGGCACGAACAGCGCAGTAACACCGTGTGCAGGACCGCTGCCCGGAGGAGCCTTCGCCCTCCTGCCCCTCGCCAGGGCGCCCCAGGCAGGACCCGCCGGTGCCAGCGGAGCTGCGGCGGCATCGCCCGCACGGTGATCCCGGGACACGGCATCGCCCGCACGGCATCGCCCGCACGGTGATCCCGGGACACGGCAATCCCGGGGCACGGCATCGCCCGCACGGCATCGCCGGGGCTACGGCATCGCCCGCACGGTATCCCTGGACATGGCAATCCCGGGGCACGGCATCGCCCGCACGGCAATCCCGGGGCACGGCGATCCCTCTCTCCAGCACACAGAACGCGGCGGCAGCCCGGCGCACAGAGGGACCCTTGTTCCGAAAGCTCATCAATCTTTCCCAGAGCCTTTGGGTTAATTGGAAAGGTTACTCACCCGTCAGCGCCAAGGGATCCCGGCGGGAGCGCTCCTCCTGCGCGCCGCAGCCTTGGTGGGGAGGAGAGAGGAGAAATGAGAGCGGCGGGAGAGCAGCGCGCCCGCACCTCTGCCCGGGGCCGGCAGCGGGCACAGCCCGGAGCGGGCACAGCCCGGAGCGGGGACAGCCCGGGGCCCGGAGCGGGGACAGCCCGGAGCGGGCACAGCCCGGAGCGGGCACATCTCGGGGCCCGGAGCGGGCACAGCCCGGGGCCCGGAGCGGGCACAGCCCGGGGCCGCGGCCGGACCTGCCGCACCGAGGGACCCCCGGCCGCTGCCCCGTCCCGGGCCCGCACTGACCTGGCCGCGGCTCCGCTCCGGCGGCGGGCGCAGCGCGGTGCGCCGCTCCATGGTGCCGCCCGCTGCGGGGCTCGGCCCCCGGCGGCCCCCGGCTCCCCGCGCCGCCGCTCCGCCCGACATCGCGCTCGCCATCGCCGTCCCGCCGCTGCGGCCGCTCTCTGAACGAATCCTAAATCAAAACGGCGCTGGAGCCGCTTCCTCGGCTCGGGCACGGCTCCGGATTTGGATTTAGCGTCTACCGAGCCGAGTCCTCGGTGCATTCTGTGCTAAATAACTAAGGTTAATTTGATTTGATGCACCACTTCATTACCATAAACAGCTCACAGTGTGTCAGTCCTCTGTAATTATGGTTCCTTACAGCCGGCATCTTGTTCATTTTCCATCAGCGCTGGAGCTTCCCTGCGATCCCCTCCCAGCCGAGCCCTCCTGCCTGAACTCCCCCCAACAGTAATTAGGTGTCATTTATTCTGCAGTTGACAGTTACACTCATTTGCAAAAACAGGGCAAGGATATAAAATTCACTTTGGGCGGCAGCCACCTTTGCCTCTGGCGGCTGGGACGAAGCCGTGCGCGCAGGGGGCGGCGGGACAGGGGATGCTCCGAGGGGAAGGAGCTCTGCTGAGGCTGTGCCACGGCAGGGAGCCCCAGCGGCGACGGGTCAGGCTCAGCAGTGCCCACAGAGAGGCCCAGGGCAAGACGTGGTGCCAGTCACTGCCCGGGGGGATTTCTGCCCCTGCCCCTGCTCCTGCTGCCGGGGAGGGAATTCCCCAGCTCCACATGTTCAGAACTGAACACTGCTGCAACCCGGGACAAACCTGGGAACTGACCAAGGAGTCGCACAGAGAAATCCAAAAGCATCCCACSGTGGCTGTGGGTAGAGCTGCAGAGGCCACGACCAGCCTGGCACACAATGGCAAGGAGCCCAAAGAGCACAGCAGCAGCACTGCAGAGGGACACAGYGCAGGGTGAGGAKGTCCAGGACAGGACAGGAATASCCAGTAYRGAAGAAGAAYACCTGGTAAATGACAGGAGCACCCAGTGTGCCCCAGGAGCACCCAAAACCTGAGCAGAATAGCCAGTGCACCAGAGGGACACAGTGCAGAAGCAGAATAGCCAGTACACAGATGAACCCAGAGGACAGCACAGTCTCCTGGCTGCAGCCYGGGCTCCATCTGCCCAGAAGAGCTGCTGGTGCCTGTGGACCCATCCCTGGTGGGCTCCTSGGAAGTCCCCAGGCTGGTCATCCTCCCCTGCTCAGCTTCCCACCCAGCTGAGCACCCAGCAGGATGCTCCACATCACAGGCCGTGCTGCCCACGGAGCAAGCACAGAGCTCAGGGTGCCCCTGCTCCCAACAGAGCAAGCACAGAGCTCAGGGGTGCCCCTGCTGCCCACGGAGCAAACACAGAGCTCAGGGATGCCGCATGCCCCACAGAGGCAAACCAGAGAGCAAACCACAGACTCAGGGGTGCCCTGCTGCCCACAGAGCAAGCACAGAGCTCAGGGTGCCCTGCTGCCCACAGAGCAAGCACAGAGCTCAGGGGTGCCTATGCTGCCCACAGAGCAAGCACAGAGCAAGCACAGAGCTCAGCCATGCCCGTCACACTCACTGATCATTTCTGGCCCTTTTAGCTGCAATATCCCCGAGCTGGAGCGATGGGTTTTTGCACAGACAGCGCGGCCCTTGGGCCTCTGGCAATATAAAATAGACATTGTTAAAAGCCACTTAAGCCTTTCCATGGGAGGATTGTGGACCTCTGGAGCAGAGCCCAGGGGACAGCCCTTTATTGCCATTGTGACCAGGTCAGTTTCTCCAGAACCCAGCAAATTATTTATGGGGTGGTTGGCCTGTTAAAACATTAACCCATCCATCACCTTGCTGCTGATCGTGCTCCCGCCTTCACAGCACTGTGCTGGGCTTGGCAATTTCCTGGCAGGTGATTTGCTCCAAAGCTGCATTTGGAAGAAAATCCCACGCCCATCTCTYACTGTGTCAGAGTTACAGCAGGACCTGCCAGCTGCTCCAAAATCCCTGRGACTATTTTCTCTTCAGGTTCTGTTTCTGCTCCTGTTGCTTTGTTGCATGGTCCAAACAAAGGCACRATTTGGGTCATTAGTTTGCAGAAATACCTGAGAGCAGTAAAAATCAAACTTAGCCATCACCATTGGAATCTGACCTGCCCTTTAAGCGAGTGCTGGCGGTGGGAGTGGGGATGAGCCAGCGCAGCCTCTCCTCTGAGAGTGACAAAGCATCGGAGCTGCAGGACAAATGGGCTGTTAGGGCTGTGGGCACCCTGGTGCCAATCCGGCAGGGAGAGGCAGACAGTGCTTCCCGGGAGGTGGGGGCATTTATTTCTGTCTGTCAAGACACGGGAAAGATGGAGAGCATACAAGGAATAGGAATTAGTGTCTTAATCTACYGCGTTTACTCTCGTCCCTGTTTCCAATGCCTTTGGCTACTYATTTTCCTGCATCTGATATTTTATTATCATGTCTTTTATGACATTTGCAGATACTTATTAAATCAAAAGGGAGAKCTCTGCTTTGTGTGCCGAGGATCCCAGAGACTCGGTGCAGTGGCTGGGGTGCCTGSAGAGGGGTGTCTGTCTGGGCCCAGCTGTGCCCTGGCTGGGGAGGGGGGAGCCCCAGCCCTGCCCGTTTGGGTGAGAGAGGCAGGAGAAGGAATAAATCCACAGTCCAAGGAGGGATGAGCAGACAGATAACCACAGTCCAAGGAGGGATGAGCAGACAGATAACCACAGTCCAAGGAGGGATGGTGGAAGGTCCCTGGTGCTGGAGGGAGCTCCTGGTGGAAGGTCCCTGGTGGTGGCTGCTGGAGGGTGGCTTCCCCCTCTCTTTGCATCAGGAATCTCCCCAGCTCTGCGGGTGCCAGTCCCTTAGGAGAGATCAGCGCATGAACTGCACTGGAAGCAGCCAGAGGGGCTGGAGGAGAAGCCCCTGAGGGCAGCTCTGGAGCTCGTGATCCTCAGGGAGCAGCGGGAGCAGAGCACAACAGGGTGGCAGGGCTGGGCCCAGTGCTGTCAGGCCCAGAGCTGGGAGGGAGCGAGGAGGAGGAGAGGGGAGGAAATCTCCCTGCCTGGGGTGGCTCGAGGAGCTGCTGCGGTGGGATGTGGCTGTCCCTCAGCACAGCTGGTGCCTGCCCGGAGCTGTGCCCAGGGCTGCAGGTGAGACCCCCCGGGCTGCAGGTGAGACCCCCGGGCTGCAGGTGAGACCCCCGGGGCTGCAGGTGAGACCCCCGGGCTGCAGGTGAGACCCCCCGGGCTGCAGGTGAGACCCCCGAGGCTGCAGGTGAGACCCCAGGGCTGCACAGCAGGCGAGGATGCCGAGCTGGCACCGGGGTCTCCAGCACATCCTCTCCCTCGTACCTACCTCACTCCTACCCAGGGGAGCATTCACAGGAGCAGGTTTTGACGGGAGCAGAATTCCTGCCATGAAACTATTACAGAGCCAATTAAACCCAATAAAAATCCAGAATGTGAGCAAAGTGCTGCGSGAGAGCGAGCGGGGGCTGGCTGGTGAGCCCAGGGACAGCCGCCTGCCAGGCAGAGACGATCTGTGCGAGCAGCAGGGAAAATCATCCTCCAGCAGCGCCACCGCCGTGCCTCGGATGGAATGAAACGGGAGCGGGTTTGGGAGCGGCAGCGAATGCGAGAGCAGGGCAGGGCGGACGCCGGTGCCAATGAAAAGCCTGTGGAGCTCATTGCCCCCGATGGCAAATCCCGACTCCAAACACGAGCCCGCCTTTGCCCGAGCCGCCGCCGCGCGGCCCAGGCGTCCGGCCGGRGCCCGGGGCTGGCAGCGCATCCAGCAGCGCCCAGAAATGCCTTTCTCTGCTGCTCCAGCGGGATCCTCAGAGATGCCTCTGCAGCACATGGCTCCCTTCGGCGGCACAAAGGGCTCGCAGCGGCCCAGGAACGCTCCGAGTGTTAAATACGGGATCACAGCCGCGACAGCCGCGCACGGGATCGGCAGCTCCTATCGGTGTCAGCCCCAAAGAGCTTTTGTGAATAATTGGTTCAAGGACAGAAAATCTGAAATCTCTACCGGCGGCTGAGCCTGCGGCGGGTGCGCGGGGCCGGTCAGTGCCCGCCGCGCCCCGGGCGCTCTGCGCCGCTCCCGTCGCTGCTGACAGCGGCAGCAAAGGCGGCACAGGGCAGTAACTCATCCCCCGGCCGGCACGCAGCTGCCCTCTGCCAGCCGCGATTCAGCCGGCCTCTGTTCCCATGGTCTCCAGGGAGATGGCGATGGACCCGCATCCTAATGATGGGCAGCGCCCACGGCGCTCCCTCGGGCCCCTGCCCGGCCCCGCGGATTCAGCCCCACTCCCRGAGCGGCCGCCGGGGGATCAGCAGGGCATCGCTGGGAACATCACTGGGGAGCGACAAGGCACCGGGTGAGCGCTGAAACAAACCCTGCATTGTCTGGGAGCTGCCGCTTCAATGGCAGCCCGGCATCGCCGCTGAGCGCCCTCGGAGGCGGAGCAGAGGAGCCCCCAGACCCCGCGGGCGGGACAYGCCGCGGTTGGAGCCCCGGCACGGGGCAGCGGGGCCGGCGCAGCGCCCTGACCCCCGCCCCGAGGGCCCTGTGGAGCACCGGGACCCCGCGGAGGGACACTCGGACATGGCCGGAGAAACCTCCCCGCCCTCACGCCTGACCCTGCCCGGCCGGGGCCGCGAGGAGCCCGCGCGTGCCCCGCATGCTAATGAGATGCTAATGAAGCAGGCGGCGGCGGCGATTAATTGCTGGAAGGATCTGCTCGCTCACTCACCGAATGGGAGCCGCGCTGCCGGCGGAGGGCAGGGCTCGGCAGCGCCGGGCCGGTGAAGGCAGGAGACAAACCTGCCCAGAGTTTTGTATTGAATTTCTTTTTTGTGCTCACGTAGCATTTAGGGTCACATGCTGCCGCGAGCATCGGTGGCACCATCACGTGCTGGGGTCAGGGCTCACGTGAGGAGCAAACCCGATGAAGTGACACCACGACCCATTTTGCSACGGCCCTAAAAAACTTAGTTGTAMAAACCTAATTTATAAAGGGGTTAATGAAATGATTAATTTTCGAATCAGGCTTCTAACATTTAGGACCAAATAATTTCGAGGGGAGGGGGCAGGAGAGCAAGAGACGGGAATGAAGTGCCAAGATTTTGATGAATATTTAATACACCCTCCGCGCTCCTCAGCAGCTCCCGCGCTTGGAGCGGCGCCAGCGCCGTCTGAATCCGTCCTTTGTTAATAACCAAATCCACACCGCTCTTGTGGGGCGGTGTTTGTGCCTCAATCAAGCTGGAATCTGTCACAGCAGGCCGGGAGGGACTCAGTGAGCACCCGCYCATCSCAGGGCTGRACAAGGCACSGGGCTGGGGCCCACCCTGCCGCCYCTMTAGAACCCTGGTACATCTATATTCACACACTTATAGTTAAAAATACCGATGTATGTCTTGTTTTCCCAGCCAGAAACAGCCGAGGATACTTCCAGAGGCTCGTTCCTGCCCTATCAGGAGCAGAATTTTACATTATTTCTTAATTTCAAGCAGAAAACAGCAAGGCACGTGCATTTTTGCAATTCCACAAACAAGTATCTCCCCCCTCCCCTCCTGACCGGCCTTCCCTGGGTGGGACCGGCAACAGCAGGGTTGTCACAACGTCCCGGGGGCAGGCGGGGCACGGGGATGTGACACTGGCACAAGGACAGGGTTCCGAACCTGCCACGGCCCCACTGCGCATCCAGCGGCTGTAATTCCAGCCCAGCTCTGCCGGCACACGGACGTACAGAGGAGCACCTTCCCTCTGGAAATCCAGCAGCGCAGCAGAATCAGAGCCCCGGCYCTGTGCAGAGGGTCGGGGGCACCTGCCAGCCCTCCCTCCTCACTCACAAWTAGTTTAGCTAATTGGGCAGCAGCTCCAGCCCAGCTCCCCGYGCTGCTCTGCATTCGCTGCGGGCTGGGCCCTCATCGGCATTCCCGGCGCACGGAGCGCGGGACGCGCTGCCTGCAGCTCCCGGGAGCCGCGGTGAGGAGCGAACACCGCAGCGGGCACAGGCCGGGACACGGGCACAGAGAGCCCCCGAGGCAATCTCCGTCTCGCGTTCCATCCGCAGCCCGCGCTCGGCGCTCCTGCCCGGGGTCGCTGCTGGGCAGCTCCTGGCACCGCAGCACTGGCACGGGGCAGTTTCCGTGGCAGTGGTGGCCGTGCCGGCGCCTCGCTGGGCACGGGGTGCCAGGGCTGGTGCCGCACCGCCGCGGTGGGGCCCTGTGCTGGCTCTGTCTCTTATACACATCTAGATGTGTATAAGAGACAGCGGGGTGCCAGGGCTGGTGCCGCACCGCCGCGGTGGGGCCCTGTGCTGGCTCGGGAGGTGGGGCCGGCAGAGCACTCGCGGCTCCCGCAGCATCACCGGGGCAGGAGGGGCCAATGCCGGCAGCGTCCTGCTCTGGAGAGCCACAAGGGGAGGAAAACCACCGGGATCCGCCAGCCTGCGGCTCTGGGTGCCCGCGGGCCGGCTCTGCAGTGCCAGCCTGGCCAAGTGCCCAGCCCCAAGGATGGGGGGTCACGGCTGCTGCCCCCAGCCCAGGTCACCTCGGTCCCCCCCAGCCAGCATGGGGGTGCCCATGGGAGCGACCCCAGCCCCTGAACTCCTGACAGACCTGGACCTGAAACTGAAGCTGTTCCACTTCTTGTGCCAGACACCCAGCCTGGCTGCCTTCGTGTGGGACCAAGGCCACCTTTAAAATCAGACTTCAAGCACCTCTTACCTGTTCCTCTCTGCTCCCAAGATCCCTGGTTACATTTTCCTGGGCATGATTTGCCAATCCCTCCATTACCTATGTGCAAACACAGCACAGGTGCACTTGGAGGGTCTCTCCTTGCTCTGCAGCCTGCAGAGCTGAAGGGGCTCACGGGGGAGCAGAGCCCCCGGCCCCAGTGGCTGTCCCTGGGCTCGGACACACGGACCCCCTTGCCCCTGGTGTCCAAGGCCAGGCTGGATGGGACTTGCAGCACCCTGCCCTAGTGGAAGGTGTCCCTGCCCATGGCAGGGGAATGGAACTGGGTGGTCTGTAAGGTTTCTGCCAACCCCAACCAGTTTGTGATTCTCTGAGCCCCTGCCAGGCCCTATCAGAATTAGCAATGCTAATGGAATGGATTTTACTGAATCTCCCTAAATTAGAAACGTTTAGAAGCCAAGCAGTTTTGCGCTTACCCTCAAGAGCAGCTCTGACATGGAGGTTCCTTTTCCCTCTCTTGGCACTCTACATGCCAATGTCACGTGCTCTGACAGAAGAAGTGACACACTGGGACCCCTCTGGGGGACAGGGACATGCCCTGCACAGAGCTGGGTCCTGGCACCAGCACAGGCTGCTGGGCACAGCCCCTCTCCTGCCCACAGCATCCATCTGTCTGTCCAGGACCCCCATCCCCACTGCCAACTCTCCCCAGCGTCAGTCACTGGAGCTGGGCACATGGAGACCCACTGCATCTAATTAACGCAATTATCCTGTTAATTACTGATAATCATGCATGTCCCTCTCTAGTCCAGGCAAAGCTTGTGCTGAGGACAGCAAAGCAAAATGCTTTGTTTCCTGTAATTTTTTTTTAAATTAAAAAGCTCARTTTATCTTAACATGACACCAACAGGCAGCASAGCATTCCTGGGCTCCAGCCTTCTCTGCCCAGCCACCCCTGCAGTCACAGACCAGGAGATTCAATTATCCAGCAGAACATGTCCCAGAGGCATCCAGATAATTGCAAACATAAGTGCAAAATCTGCCACTAATTATTAAAGAAACACCAARTAAGGAAACCAAGTGATGGAAAAGTTGCTGCTGGTGCAGAGACCACCCCCACATGCTGGAAGGGCAGCGTGTCCCAAGGGTGTCTCTGTCCTGGTGGGACCCTCAGACCCTGCAGGGCAGGGGAGAGCCCTGAGCCCATCCTGAGCCCTGGCTTCCCAGGAAAGGCTGTTCCACTGTGGCAGCAGCTCTGGCCACAGAGAGCAGCACTCAACTTTCCCAGGCATTGTCCTGGGGGAGGGCTGTGAGAAGAGCAGAGAAAAGCATGAGAAACAATTATCTTCACTTGCTGCACCTGTTGTGAACGTGTGGAATGTGTTTTGGAGATTTGTTTACCAAAGGGTGGTTTCTTAATTAGCCAATGGTGATGGTGTTTTAATTAGAGGACCAATTATGTCCACCTGTATCATAACTGTCTATAAAACCAATGGGTTTTTAATAAGTATAGTATAATAAAGAGATTGATTAGCCTTCTGTGAATCATGGAGTCAATACTAATTACCTGGCTGGGGGCCTGTGATGACATTCCATCACCTAACACAGTGCCACAGGCTGAACACCCCCAGCTCTCCCAAACTGTCTGGGATGGAATGGGATGGGAGGGATGGGATGGGATGGGGGTGCCTCTGCATCCTCCCTTCCTCAGGCTGCTGGTGTCAGCCCAGCTCAGATTCCCAGTGCAGTTTGCTCCTGGTCCTCAGGGTCAAGGACATGAAATGGCAGACAAACAGTGCCAGGGCCACAGCCCAGCCCTGGCTCCCAATTTTTGGGCTACCCCATGCCCATGGGGCAGAGCAGAGCTGCCCTTGTCCCTCACCCCTGCCCTGTGCCCTGGGTTAGAAACAGCTGGAATAGATGTGCAGGACTGGGATCCCCAAATCCTCTATTCCAGACCCGAGCACATCCACTCCTGGTGGGCTGTGGGGACAGGGACACAGAGAGCACCCCAGCCTTGAGGCACAGCTCACCAGCAGGATGTGTGTCACACAGGACTTAATTATATCTCCAGGGTGACTTCTCGCCCATGTCCTCATTTCCCTGCATCCTTAGAACAGTGTGGAGTGTTCCACGAGCTCAGGCCTCCCGTGCTGGGCAAGGCTTGTCCTTCCATCAGCGCCATCACAACAGTGACAAACCCAAAGAMAACACGTTCTTTCTGAGAGCATCCTCAGGAAGGCCGGGATTCTGGAGGGCTGCCAGCTGCCCTCGGGGCAGGGCTGAGGGGAGGGAGTTCCCGCCTCGGTCTCTGCTTCAGTTCTCAGCTGGCAGAGCATTGCTGAAGGCCGCTGGCTGGGGAACCACAAATGTCACCCACGTTTGCACACATATTTATGTTTTCCTGTGAAACATCATGATACGTCTGTGCTGCTGGCAACACTCAAAACCAAACAAAGCAAAACAAAGCAAAACAAAGCGAAGCAAAACATCCCCTCTCTGGCAGCTCCCAAGTCAAGGAGCTGGGGGCGGTGCCAAGGCTGCCGAGGCAGGGCTGAGCCGCGTGGTCCCTCGGAGGGCACCGAGGGCACGGGCTGGCCCCAGCAGCGCCCGGGAGGCCCGTGCCCCTCACACCCTCGCCCGTGGTGCTGCTGCTGTGCACGGCCAGATCACTCGGCCGTCGCTGGCCTCGTGTCACCAACCCARCGCCAGCAAGCCCCACAAATAACTGTTTGCAGCTGTCATTAGCTGAAAACAAGGCGAATCTGCATATGCTTAGTCTTAATTAGGCAGCTTGGCAAGGAGCCCTCGCTCGCTGCTACCAAACAGCCATTTCGCTCACAAAAGGGTGACAGCAGCCCCGGCGTGTGCACACAGACACACAAACACACGGACTGGATGGACAAACGCCGGCGAAGCCTCGTCCTGTCCCGGCCCCTCGCAGGGTGATGAGGCGGAGGGTCCCCAGCCCGGGACGCGCGACAGCCGTAGCAGAGCTATGGAAAAGAAACCCGAGGAATTTCGCCCCTCGATGCCCCATCGCTAATTACTCAATTCTTATTTACCTCTCAAAGGCACGGGCGTTGGCAGAGCTCGCGGGGGCATTTCCACGGAGGACGAGGAGGAGGAGGAGAGCCGGCCTGGGGGGCCCGCCGGGGCGGGCTCTGGCACAGCCTGGCGCGGAGCGGCGCTGGATCARAGCCGGGAGCTGGCGAGCGAAGCCCTCGCTCGGGGAAGGGAAAGCGGGCCAGGGCTCGGCAGCGGCGCTGTCCCCTCGTGCCCGGCTGACGTCAGGCCGGCAGCGGGGCAGCCCCGGGCCGGCGCTGCCCGGGCTCCGCACCGCTCCTTCCTCTCCAGCACCATCCTCCTCCTCCAGAGCCCTCCGCCGCCGCCCAGGGGAGCCCGGCACGGCCCAGCGGGCGCTGCTCCATTGCCGTGAGCACCGACACAGCCGTGCCGGGTCTGCCGAGGTGCCGCCACTCGCCACGGGGGCAGGGCTGTCCCCAGGGACACCGCGCTCCCTCGGCACCCGCGCTGCTCAGAGCAGGATCCTGCCTTGCCAGGCTTCCTGTCCTGYCCCTTCTRAGCCCCACACATCACAGAGGGCTCAGGGCTGTCAGGTGTCACCGCCATGTCCAACACCGACCTAACAGTTCTTTTTAAAACATCAACACCTGGTGAGCAGCACTGGGAGAGAAAATGTAAATTACAGGGAGGTTAACAATGTGTGCAAACGTGCGCAGCCAGATTCCGGAGTGGTTTTGGCTGGAAGGGACCTCAATGACCACAGAGCTCCAACCCAAATGGACAACACCTTTCCAAACAAACCAGAACAAAGCAGCCACGTGGCAGCTTCGTACGTGACCTCACCTGAAGCAGCCAGTGCCAGCACCGAGAGGGGCTGCAGCTTTGGGGCCATCCCATGTTCTGCCCTACAAACCCCTAGCTCCTTGGCACACAGAGCAGCACACACCACCCCCAGCACCTCCTCATCCTCCACCAGGGCAGATCCTGCCAGTTTTCCCAAAACTAAACCCCTTTGTAAGTTATTTTTCCCACACAATAGTTCCCAGAAAACTTTTTCTCTGGCACTACTGTTAGAATCCTGGGATGGTTTGGGTTGAAGGACCATAAAGCCCACCCAGTCCCACCTCTCTGCTACAGGCAGGGACACCTTCCACTACACTAGGCTGCTCCAAGCCCTGACCAACCTGGCCTTGGACACTTCCAGGAATGGGAAGGCTTGGGATGCCCCCTGCTCATGTGCAACTCCCACTGGAAAGCTCACATTGGGTCATTTATTGAAAACTTTTTTTATTGTAATCAAAAAGTGACATAACAGGGCTGTAATGTATTCTGCATTTTATCCGCTGGTATTTGGTAACTGATACCAGCTGCTTCTGCCAGGCAATTAAAAAAAACCCGAATGTGAAAATCTTCACAGTACAGTAAACTCCACCCAAAATAATTAACGGTGGTTAAAAAGAAGATGCCCCAGCAAAACCTTTCATGTTACATGGTCACAACTCACAATTCTGTACAAAATGTTCACTTTTATAAAGCTCTGATGTAAAAATCAAATAATCAAGCAGCAATATTTTAAGTGCAGCACAGGGTCTTTCATGTCATTATTTACAACGCTTGAAGTCGTTTACATTTTAACAAAGATCATACAGATGACTTAGTAATTAAGTCATTTTTTTTACTATCTGTCGGTTTATGTCGTGACAGATTTCACTTTTTGGTCGTCTTTCTCTTTATCTTTGCTCTTCTTCGATTTTTTCTTCTTGTGTTTGTGTTTTTGGCTCTTTTCCAATTCTGTTTCATTTCCCATGTGTTTCTTATGCTTCTTATGTTTCTTGTGCTTCTTGTGCTTCTTCTTCTCTTTCTTCTTTTTCTTTTTCTTGCTGTCCTGACTCTCCCCTGAGCTGGCACTGCTGCTGTGGCTCCGTGTCTGGCTCTCGGAGGGGCTGTGGCTGCGGCTACGGCTGACGCTGGGGCTGCTCTGGCTCTGGCTCCTGCCCACCTCTGGCTGCTCGGCGGGAGCCGGGGCCGCYGCCTCCTCTTTCGCCTTATCCACAGCCTTTTCCTTCGCCTCTTTGGGCGTTTTCCCCGCAGCCTCCTCGTCCTTTGCAGACACGTTGCTCTCGCTGTCGCTCTCGTTGTAGTCTGGCACGAAGGCGGCCTCGTCGGTCTCGCGGGTGAGGTCGGACGAGAGGCGCGCGGCGCTGCTCACCGGCGGCTTCGGCTTCACCGCGCCTTTATCGCTCTGACCCGCCACGTTCTCCTTCTCCACTTTAACTTCTGGCGAGTCCTGTTTCACTGGTGGTTTATTCCCACCTGGCTCTTTCTCCTTATTGCTCTTGACTTCTGGGACATGTTTCTCCTTCTCCTTCTCTTTCTCCTTCTCTTTGCCCGGGTTTTTATCYGGGGGTTTGTGTTCCTCAGCGGGGCGCTTGGGCTCGTGCACAGCTTTGTGCTCGGCGGGCTTGCGCTCCCGCGGGGGGCTGTAGCTGCTCCGCTTGGCCTCCGCAGGGCCCTTCTTGGGTGGCTCTGCACGCTCCTCTCTTGGTTTGCTCTTCTGCACTGCTGTGGAGTCTCTGATCCGGGATGGGGAGTCTTTCCTCCGTGCTGATTCACTCTTCTCATCTCTGCGCTTGGAACTCGAATGCTCCCTGCTGCCATCATGGTCAGACTTCTTGTCCCGGTTGGGAGTGAAGTCCTTCGCAGCGGAGCCACGGCCACTGTCATGCTTCTCTGAAGATCTGCCATCTTTAGAAGACTGAGATACAGTTTTTCCATTTCCTTGCTCAGCTGTGCGTTCTGAGTGCTCTTTTTCTGGCAGAACACTGCTCTTCCTCTTCTCAGAACTGTCCTTGTCTGACAAAGAATGATCCCGGTCTTTGGTTTTACCTTTTTCACTTGACACGGAACTTTTTGAACTCTTGGCATCATGTTGGGTACTTTCATAACTTGTCTCTTTTGCAGCCTTCTGTATTTTCTCCAGAGGCTCTGTCTCCTTTTCAGTGTGTTTGAGGGGGTTTGGTGCCTTTGCRCTCACAGGTTTGATAACACTGGTGGGTTTTCCTACAGTTGGGGGCACCTGGGTGGTGGATTTGATGTCTTCCTCTTCAGACTCAAAGTCATCTTTATCCCACTTGGAYTGAGGCACCTGGATCATGATAATGACATCCTCAGCAGGGGCTGTTATGTCATTGTTATACTCCTCCAGGGTCTTAATGACAGTTCGTTTGGTGTCTGACTTCTCCTCAGGCTTYCTGACAGGGCTTCCCCCAGTGGAACTCGTGCTGGGAGGAAAAACACGGACATTAGAAATGGGATACACACACAGCCAGCTCTGGGAACATTTTATAAACTGGCTTGTGTTTCAATTCTAAATTCTCAGCATTTTCCTAAAGGATATTCAATTAAGGGAACAGACAAGAGAAAGGCTGAGTTCACTGGCTGAGATTATGAGCAATCAATTAATTTAGTATCTTGCTACTATACATTTAATTAAGAAAGACACAAGATTATCAGAYTGGGGACTGTCTGATCTGGTAATTCCTTCATGTCCTATTTCTCCARTGGCAGATAAATTAGATATCCATTCTTCTTTCAACATGAAAACAAGCAATTATGGAGAGGTAAAGTTTTATCCTTATGCCCCAGTTCTTCCTTAGAAAAATGGACATTTTAAAAGCTTCTTAGATTACCAAGACACTATCTTAAGTCTTCAACCAATGTCTTAAATGTTTTGAGTGTGCATCACCAGCAAATGAACCCTACCAGCTTCCTGTGCAGTACAAACTGCTCATTTTCCTTAACAACAGCTGAGTTTGACCCATGTACAGTCTCAWAAGGAAGATCATGATTATTCCCTTGTTTAGCACAAATTTAGCTGTTCCTTTCCTTAAGCACCATAAAGAGTTGGAGGGGGGAGGAGGAAAGAAAGAAAAGGAAAAGAACTGCCTGAGGTACCTGGTGTAATCCACAAGAGTTGAGCTAGCGCCATCAGCTGCCGTCACTTTCCTCCTYGCTTTTCCCTTTGTCTTTTCCGCTTTAACTTTGCTGCTGCTGGGCTCAGGTTTCTCCACAGCTTCTTTTCCAGGTGGCACGTTTTCTCCACTCACAATCTTTTTTCCAGTTTCTCGGTTAAGTTTAATCTTTTTGGACGGGTTGTTAAGAAAAGCAGCTTTATCCTTTTCTGGGGTCCGCTCTCCTTTCTCTCCCTCGGGCTCAGCCTTCCCCTTGGGTGATGTTTTCAATTCTGCACTTTCAGGTTTATAGGCCTTTGCAGAAGTGGCCTCATGTTCTTTATCAGCCTTTTCCTCTGCTTTTCTTTTCCTTTTCTCAAGTTTGGCATCAGAAAGTTTGCTTTTCTCAGCAGGTTTCTTTGACTTCTCCTCCTTGCCAGAGGGCTTCTCTGCCTTGGCGTCTTTAGGATGTTCTTTCTTTGCCTTCTCCTCCTTAGCTGGTCTGGTTTCTGGGTGGTCCTTTGTCACTTTGGGATGAGCCTTCCGTGGTGTACCAAGAGCCTTCTCATCCTTCTGAGAGGAAGAGGTTTTAACACTGTCTGTTTTTGGCAGCTCTTCCTTGACTTTTTTCACAGGAGGTTCAGTTCGAGGAGATTTTTC
The DNA here is from genome assembly GCA_002167245.1 of Sporophila hypoxantha. Lineage (NCBI taxonomy): Eukaryota > Metazoa > Chordata > Aves > Passeriformes > Thraupidae > Sporophila > Sporophila hypoxantha. The sequence continues at coordinate 772,526 of NDFG01000080.1, forward strand.
RCGATCGGGGTCCACCTTTTCCTGGGAAGCTTTAGCTGGCTTTGCTACGCTGTCTTTCTTTGGAGCAGCTGCCACTTCTACTTTCCGCTTTGTTTTCTCAACCTTTGCTTTTGGCTTATCCTTCTCTTTTTTCTCCTTTTCAGATACTGGTTTGAAAGCAATGGAATCCGCTTCCATGGGCTCATCCCTTACAGGGGTGGCATCATCCCTGCTTGGCAGCATGAATAGAGAGTCTGTTTTAGCATCTTCTGTTGGAACTGGCTCTCTTGGTTTTCTTGCCCCTTCTAACAGTTCAACATTGGGAAATCCTTCATTCTCATCCCCTTTTCTTCTCTTCCGGTGTTTTTTATGTTTATTGCCTTTTCCATCTCCCAGTGGATTTTCCACCTCCTTCTCTTTTGATTTTGTAGGATCTTTGATGCCATGGCTCTCTCTCCCAGGCTTTTCAGGGTAGTTTCCAGCTACGTTACGATTCCTGTGGCTCTGCCCAGCAGGATACTCCTCCCTCCGTCCCCGAGCATACGGTGAATTCTCTCGTCTGGTCCCAGGTGGGCCAAACCGTTCTGGAGAGAAGTTCTCTCTGTTCACTGGAGGCCGTGGTTGAGCGCCCACAGCATAGCCCTTGTAAAACTTCTCGTACCACTCTCTGTAGTTCCTCTCCCATTCTCTGTACCTCTCCTTCTCAAAGGGGTCTCTGAAGTCCACCGAGCGGCCATAGTAGGCCTTCATGTCATATGGGGGCACCTCTCGGTAGCGGTTGAAGTACTCGCGCTCGGCCTCGCCCTGCGGGACCGTCCGTTTGGTGGGGGACTGGCCCCGGAACACCGGAGACCTGGAGCGGGAGTGGTAGCGCCTGTACGGGGGCGAGCGGGAACGGGAGCGGTGGTAGCCGTGCGAGCGGGAGCGGGAGCGGTAGTTCCGACTCTTCCCTTTGCCTCGTCTCTGATACGGTGGTGACCGCGAGTAGGAGCGGGAGTGGGAGCGGCTGAAGGAGCGCGAGTAGGAGCGGGAGCGCGACGAACCTGAGCGTGACTTGGAGTAGGTGTATGAGCTTCTAGAGTAAGATGAAGCGCTATAGGGAGACTTGGACCTTAAAAAAACACAACAAAAAAAACCAGATGAAGTTAATTCCAAACAGTCTTTCTCCTCAAATCTTTTCCTCCCACATTTTTTTTTCTTTCCTCTCCACATGCTTATGTCAAAGCTTCTTTCAGCTGCTGACATAAAGCTACTGCAAATTGAAGAACTTGATAACATGTAAAAGTTTCTGCTCACAAGACAGAACAGCTGCTGCTTTGTTAGTGTCAGAACACACAGAAGGGTCAGTCTACTTCCACTCACTCTATCACATGAGCTACCAGAGCTACGGACAGATTTCAGGTRGTTACACTGGCCTCTACTGGTATGGGAACACGCACATTTGTCACTACTCGGCAACCACCTGCAGTGCAAATAATTTTTGTTGCAGTAAGATGAAGAAAGAGCAAATCTGAGTGGCTACCGTGCAGAATCACACCGAGAAAACACAACGTAGCCTGAAGACAGCAAAGCCCAATGTTAAAACACCAGCTTGGTCTATTAACTGCACACTTTTTTGGGAATTTGGACAGGATGCACAATCCCAATACTGCAAAGGACCTACAGACAGGCCTGTGGAATCCACACTGTCAGGCAGGTGTCCCAAAAACATCCTGCACATCCCTCTAGCTCTAACCAAGGCAAGTGACAGCATTGCAAGAAAAATCCCATCTAAAAGCTTCTACCCTCAGTCTCGAGTCACATGCCCCAGTGCCATGACTCTGGGAAAGCTCCTGACAGCACTGCTAACAACTACTCCTGCCCAAGGGATTTCTGGGGACAGAAAACAGCAGCTACCCTCAGGTTTTTCTTCTACTGTTTTTTAATAAATCATTTCACATGATTCATATGTTCATTAGCATCATTCCTCCTCTCCAAGTCCCTCACCATTTTCAGATTTCCTTACAAATAAGTCTCAGCTTTTAATTCCCAAGAAAAATTTAACAATGTCACCCAACATGTGAAAGCCCCCGTCTGCAGTCCAGGTTCAAACATCTCATGTATCCATATGAGATGGACAAAAGCAGAAATGAGGACGATTTCTCTCACCTATCTCCTCCAAACTGCTTGGACTGCTCAGTTACAATCAGAATAGTGAGACGTTGAAAATCCAGCCTTACRGCTATTCTGTTCCTGGCTTCCTCAGGGCTGTCAGGCAGTGAAGAATACCACTGCAGAGATACCTTAGCAAGACAGATGCTTAGYGCTCTTTAGTGCCTGTTGCCCAATGCTAATTCAGTCACCTGCAATCTCTGCCACACTGGAGCCAATAACTTGCATATGACACTCCTGTCACTGCTCATCCCTCAATCATCCAATCCATCTAACAACAGGGAGGTGGAGTGGAACTCCTCCTGATTCCTCTAGACAATCTGCTTCTCCATTACGGACATGTAAAGCAGTTACCTGGAAAACGAACGCCTACGCTCCTTTTGAATCTTTTTATATTCCATCAATTCCTTAGCAAAATCATTTGTAAACTCATCAAGTTTGGACTTTTTCTTTTCCCTGTTAAAATAAGTTTGACCTTTATTACAATTATAGTTTGACCTTTATTACAAAAGACATCAAGAAACAAAACATGGCCAATATGAGAAAATGTTTACTGCATGCAATGCAAAAGGTGAACATCCTATTTAAGCAAAAACAGTTCCTACAAGTTTTAGGAAAAGTTCTAGAATTACATTTGTCTTGGTTTAGCTTTGCATATTTACCATCTGCGATGAAAAAGTATATTGGAAGAAACACTATGTCACTTTTGCTAGGTCAGATGCACTTAAGTGTAACCGCAGTCCAATACGCTCCCCCGATACAGACATGAAAACAAGGCAACGTTAGCGAGCCAAATACTTACTCCTCTTTAAGCCTCCGTTGCTCTCTGTAAAACTCCTCCCTAGAGAGAGGAGGTGCTTGTGTCGTTGGGATGGTGTTTGAATGAGCCGCTGGCACTGCTGTTGGGACCCAAGCTGATGACATGTTTGCAGGAGCTGGGGGATATCCGGGAGGGGGGACAGTGTACCCAGCGGATGGAGGCTGCCCAGGTGGAAACTGAGGAGGAAACTGTGGTGGTGGTACCCCCGGAGGAAGAGGAAGAGCATGGGGTGGTGGAGGATACAAGGGAGGTGGAGGCACAGGCACAAAGACTGGTGCTGATGCTGGCAGTGATGGGGCCTGAGTCCTTTGGGCACGGTCACTGTGCGGGCGTCCTCGATTTGAACTTTAAAGAAACCCAAAAACACGTGTCACTGTTTGTCACAGCCTGCCCTGAGCGTACAGAGGAAAGCGAAGTGGCAGCACGGCGGGAGCACTCCTGGTTCTCACTGGTCTCCGGCTTTCTGTTCTCTTGAGACTACACTCAGTCCTGGAGCCTCGTACTTGCCTTGCACATCCTCGCCCCAGCAGCTCCCTCAGCCTTCTCTCCTTACACTCAACTTTGGGACTGTGGGCGAGGCTGCCATGAGATCCCCATCTCCCACGAGCCAAGCACCCACTGCTCCTCTGCCCCTCCTGGACACACCTTGAGCTCTGCACTCCTGGGCTTCTGAGCACTGCACAGGAATTAACTCACCTCTCACAATTCTCCTAACCTCTCCTACATTTGCTTCCTGAGCTCCTGCCTCACAATGCATTGGCCTGTTCTTGTCCCTGAATTGTTTTTTTCTTGTTTACTGGATTTGAGATTTTAGATAATCTGGGGGATGGATGCTGGGTTTTGTTTTGATTTATCTTTCAGACTTTATAAAAACAATGACCCTTACAGCTTGGCTGTAACAAATCTCTAACAAATGAAGGACTAATTTGAGGCTGCGATAACAGATAAACAGGTTCCTCTCTCTAATGAGAAAAAGCAGCTTGGCACTTTGAGATGACTAAACTCAACTTTGTATTTGCAGAAATACAAAACTGTCATAAAAATAACAGCCTCTAATATTTCAATAATTTGCTCAATCAGTATCAACTAAGTTGTTACAGAAAGAATGTTGGAGGGTGATTTCTACTGGGAAATCAATTTCTTCAGCCTTATTCAGTCAGCAATCAAAAGGGTGCTTTTCCATTTGATCTTTTAATTACATTTAATTTTTATATGTAATTTAGGCTTCCCAAAAAGTGTTCATTAGTCAGAATCTTCTTTTCAATTATGTACTGAGTTTTATTTTTCAATAATCTTACTGTAAGCACAGGTCCCCTTTGTTAAAGTTAATTTAAATGAAGCCACTTGAAAATTAATTACCACTTGAATTCTCCACAACTATTATATCATTACAAATCAGCTGTTGTCTAAGCGATGTGTTACAGATTAATTTACAACCAGTTACAACTAGCAATACATTCAATTTCTGTTGAATACTTACAGCTCCCAGCCTGGCCTACGAAGCGCACCAGCTCTCATTGGATGACCTTTTGCAGCAGGGACAGGAAAAAAAATTCCAGTAAGTTTATCTGAAGACAACTTTTTCGATGAAATTCTAAAGTTCTAGTTTCTTACCAGTTGTAGGTATTGATTGTCCTTGAGGGCCCAGAAGACTTGGTATCGCTGGCTGTCTTAGTACAGGAACCTGATAGCCCTTGGGAATAAATGCAAACAGTCACAAAACAAGCTCTACTAGAACATAAGAATCATTGTTATGTGATGAAATAAAATCTACCTTCTCTTCCAACAAACTGCTGATTGACAAAGGGGAAGATTTGGAAAGCTCAGCAGCAGTCATCAGAGCAGGAGGCAAAACAGCATCGGCATCACTACAAAAACAACACATTTTTATTATTGAAGCACTGCTTTGAAGTGAAATATAATACATATTTTAAAATGTAAAGTCCAAGGTGAGAAAAGGCTGGTTTCACTAAATAAAAACATATTTTAAAATAACCTTCACCAGATTTACACCTGTGAAGTTGGCAGGCTCCAGAGGAAGCACTGCTGAGGAGTCTGTTTGGATGTTGGCATTTAGAGAGGAAGCTCTCTGGAAAAATATTTGATTAAGCAGCACTTGAAAGGATGAGAATCCATATAACCCGTGCACTGAACCTCAGCTTTGGAAGATGCAAGAASTGAAATTCCATTAGAAAATGTTTCTGTGCTCCTTTGAATCGTGATCCTTGTACTGATGGCACAGCTGAGCCTGGCAGCCCTCTGGACACACTGGTTCCGTGCATCCGAGGCAGCAGGATTAAAGGATGTAACTCTAAACACTTTTAACAGATTTTTACATGAAAATATTATTTCCTCAGTAATAAAGGGAAAATAATGAGACACTAAGGTCTAATGGAAATAAATGGCTACTCTATGAATGGCTGGCCACTTCAAATCAAAACTAGTCCCTCCTTCAGGGCAAACCTGCGCTGAATGATTGGTAGGGGAACCCAACAGAAATCCTGCCAAGAAAATTCTTGCATGAGGTACACGTTCTACTTACTGAAGTGTCCTCATTCCAAGTAAAAACAGAACCACAACTTCCACAATGACTTGCAGCTGTCACTAATGATACACAGGGTGCTAGCTGCAAAGCTCAAGAAAAATCTAACCTGAGCATTTTAATTTCTCTTGTATTGCTGTTGATCTCCACATCTCCTTACCGAAAAGGTCCATCTGGCTTTTCCCCACGGAGAGACAGGGACACTGCCGGAGGGAGATCGGAGACAACCACAGAAGACGGATTGACGGGCAGCCCAGCTGCCATGGACGGCCCGGGGCCCAGGGAGGAGAGGGCGGAGCGGGAGGCCAGCGAGGCCARCGGGATCATGAGCGGGTCCTGCTGCCGGGCCATGGCCGGCCGCATCAGCGGCTGCAGGGTGCGCGTGATCGTCTGCCGCATCAGGGGCGGCGGTGGCGGTGGGGGCGGCGGCGGCAGCTGCTGCTGCTGTTGCTGCTGCTGCTGCTGAATCTTACGTAGCCTTTTTGTGTAACCGGTTTCATTTTTGAAGTTGTTGACAGCCTAGAGGTAGGGAAACACGTTTGAGAAGGTGATAATAAACTTCAGTAGAAATATGAACAAAAGCATTTCTACAGGAAAATCACTGTGTGTTCCTCTAAGTGCTATTAATCCTAAACCAACTAACCCACAGCTTTGAACATGTCCCATGGAACTCTGGTATCAATGACYGATACCTCAGTGTCTCTGCATTAAAAGTACTTTGCTGTTAACATCCAGTTTGAAAGTGAGGACATCCTATTAAAGACAAGTGTGTCCTGAATTTGCCAGATTGTCTCTAATGAGCAGTAGGCTTCTGTAAAAACAGATCATGTATTTGAAAAGTAAACTTAGTTTTGTTGAGTTCAGCCTTGCTTAAGGAGATCTAAATTAATATTTTCACCCCTTTCAGCTCTTTAAAAATAGATTTTTCTAACAAAGAGTTCAGGCTAAAGTCACCACATTACCTGGCGCAGAAACTTGTTGGCGATTAAAGCATCAGGAGAAACATCTGTCTGATGGCAGGTAGGGCATGTGTGTTCCTCGGACTCCAGCAGTGCTGTTCTAATACCTGGGAATAATTAGAATATTTAAGTAGTTTATAGCCAAACTAAGTAAACTTTTTTGGTTCTCATTAATTACAAAAACAAGCGTATGATTAACAGGGAAATACAGTCTTAAACGGAAAGCATGAAGCTGTTCATGTTCTATAGTGGGAAAAACTGGCAGAGGAACAGGTTGCCCAGAGAAGCTGTAGCATCCCTGGAAGTGTTCAAGACCAGTTTGGATGGGATTCAGAGCAAGCTGGGCTAGTGGAAGGCCAACTCAAACCCCTCTGAAATTCTACAACAATTTCTAGCATACAGCAGAGGGTCAATATTTCACTGTGGTAATACGTAAAGATGCAAAGCAGACTGGCATGTGACAGCTCAATTGGCCTTTTTTCCACTCTAGTACAGCAAAAAGTCATTCCGTGTTAATGAATAAAACACATTTCAAAAAACCATGAGGTTTGCTTTCTGAAGGTTTTAACCAGCTCTAGGGAAGCACGTGGATGAAATGCCTCAATATCAGTTCTTTGTAGTATGCAGTAAGTGCCCAAAGTTGGAGATATAATTCTGTGTGAGGGAAAGGGCTGTGGACAAAATAAATGCATTCTATATTCTATTCTAATATGCACTCCCCTCATCCTCTTCCTTCTGCAGGTAAAGAGGATTTAACAAGAAACTTAAGGAGGGAAAAAAACTTTCTGCCTTTTTTCCACCATCTACACAAGAAGAGTCTTTCCCTGCTCACGACATGCTGAAGTGTTCAACAGAACTAACACAGCAATTTCCTTATCTCCTATGTCTGCTCTCAGAAGATCAAATTTAATGTCTGGAATTAACAAATTTGGCAGTAACACTTACATTCATCACAGTAACTGTTTCCACAGCAGGGAATAACAACCGCATCCGTCATTATATCCTTACAAATGAGACACAACAGCTCATCTGGAATAGGATCATCTTCTTCTGAGGAGGAGGATGGCTCCTCAGGTAGGAAGGGAGGCTTCTCCTTCTTTCCTATAGCATAAGCTTCCCTGGAAGTAGAGTGGGGAAAGCAAAAGAAAAAAGTTAAACGGAAAACTCTTCCAAGCTTTGAATTTTATCAAAAAAAGATATTATGTGGCATTCTTCCCCCTCTCCACTGGCCTTCCTAAACACAGCTGTTTATTTTGAACTACTTTTCTATAGCCCTAACAGAAGAATAGGGAGGGAGGAATTCTCCTGCAGAACTATCCAGTTCATTGGATCAACTAAGAAATCAGTTCAGACTAGAAAAACATTTGACAGCTTATATCAGGTGACATGAATCTCCTTTGCCAGAGGCTAAATGTAAATTGGAGGCTCAGGATAAAGCTGGTATCCCAGTAATGACATTTTCTAAGTGAAAGAAGTCTGTGTTACAGCTTCCAAAAGGGAACATCCAGGTGAGAAAACCAGAAGGGCTACCAAGAGTATTTTAGAACAGCCACTGTGCTCAGCACACAYAAGTGTTTTCCTAGTTTATAGCAAGAGGAAAACTTAAGCCTGCTTCACATCTGAGGGAGGGAGTCGCAGTCCAACAGCTGCTTTATTACATTTTAAATGAAACCTTTGAACGACAAACTAGAATCAAAAGGAGCTCCCAGAGAGAACAACTCCAATTACAAATGCTGCTGGAATGTTCTGCAGAAATAGTCTCAGCATACCCCATGTTTAACCAGCTCCCAGGGGTGTGAGCAGCAGGACCCCCAATTTAATATTAGGCTGCAGCATGGACTTTAAAGCTGAGATCCAGTGCCAATGCTTCCTCCCCACATCTCCAGGTGCTGGCCAATGTGGCTGCACTGCCACTCGTGCATCTCTGCCTGGTTTCTCCCATTCCCTTTTGGGATCAGTCCAACCAATCCCATACTTACGCATCTATGGTTGGAATTGCATATTTCCCAGTGTTGGTCAGCATGGCACCCTTTGTGTTGGGGTCCTTCACCTCCATCATAAAACTTCTTGGAATTCCTGTGCTTTTTTTAATTCTGGGAACAGACTCGAAATTTTTGTCCTGTTAAGAAAGGCAGATGTATTTCAAGAACCACACTGAAAATGAGATTTCAGTGACTATTTTAAGCACAAAAACCTTTAACCCTCTCCTCTTACCTAGTGTAAGGGTTGTTGGACTAAAATACTCTTTTCCCTAAATGAATGCAGCTAGGGTGTTCCAGAGGCTGGAACAATGTTTTGAACTCATTGACATTCTTTGGCTTAACTACAGATTCCTTAAGGGTGAAATCCCTCAAACTGGCTCCTCCTCCAAAGGGCAATTCAGAGGGAGCTCGATTCAGGGCTTGGAGAAACTTGTTTTGAGATATATCTAGCACAGGGATTCACAGAAAAGATCTATGGGAATAGTTAGTGCCTCTGACCTAGTGAAAAGAAAATTTTACAATTCCAGGTTTTTCTTAAATCCAAAGGGTTTTGCAACACTGCCACGTAACCTCTGTATTTCACACCAAGACACAATTCTTACTGTGAGTATTCACGTTTGTTACGGTAACTCTCCAGATAAAAATTAAAAATTGAGCACTCCCCAAGTCCCCCAAGTCTTACCCCATTTGTTGGACAGTTCTTTATGTAGTGCCCAGGTTTGCCACAGCGAAAACAGGTGTAGGAGGGTGGAGGTGGCCCCACGGGTTTCTTCATGTAACTGCAAGTTTTTGGGGACAAAAAGGAAAAGAGATTCATGTGTCTCTCTTATTTAAAACAAACCAGCTCTACAATTTTTACATCAACTTCAAAGAACACGTTTCATGTTAGCAACACTTACTTGACTGGATCATATTCATGGCCAGACTGTGTCATCATAGCTTTTATTTTATCCTCCTCGGAAGCATTGGCTTCAGCCAGATTGGCAGTCTGTGCAACAGGTAATTATTTGACACACACATTAGAAACACATTTAAGCCCACACAGCCCAAGACAACACCACTCATCCAATCCTGTAAAGAGCAGCACTACACTAACTGAGCTTGCATGAGAGCAGCTGCTTATACCAAACAGATTTGTGCTGAAGATGGTCTGGGGAGTCCTTATGCCATGACATGATGTTTATGTGCCTGAGAACCTACYAGAAAAGAGCACTCTTGGGCACTCAAACCTTAGGCTCTGTTTGTACCTTACAGCAAGACTTGTGTAACCAATCCAATTTCCTTCATATGACTGAAGCTATGTGTAGATAAACAACAATATCCAGTATTTTAATGCTGATTTTTAAGCTCCAGACTATATTCAGGAGAAGCTCTCCACAGGACAAGGAATTTAGATGGATACAAGCAGCATTATTTACATTTTGTAGTATTAAAAGGACACAGAACTGCAGAGGTTTGTTTGCTGAAACTCAGCTTCAGACACACAAGTATTAAAAGGACTAAAGGATTTTACAAACCCTCAGCAAGGCAAAATGCTTTACAGCAGAGATTTGCCCAGCAGGAGCTGCAGGCAGTGCAAACTGCATGTTCCCCCTCCTAACTTCTTCCTGTGAAGTGATTTAACTACAGTGAAGACTATCTCAGTTTTTTTCAGTTGACTATGTCCTTTTAACACACAAATTGTAATATAAACCTTCTGCACAACTAGACCTTCAAATTACTGAAGTCAGCTGATTTTAAAGTCATATTTGTTCAAATGTTTTTATTACACACTAGTCCAGATACAAGCAGGGTCTAAGGGAGTGACTGTAAATGACTTGGGCCTTCAAGCACCTATCACTCAGCTCAAGCACTCATGGTTTGGTCTTGTATGCATTCATTCACAAAAGCAACCAACTAGTTTCAACATTTTATTAAATGGTTGTTTCATATACATAGTTTCTCCACAGTAACAGAATCCGGATCGCCAACTATGAAATCATTTCCATTAACAGTTACATAAAGCTTTACAGATAATACTTGACTAATTTGTTTGAACCCAAACGGTTTACAAAACACATCCAAAAGCCACAAAACATTAGTAGGAATAGACCAAAATTCAAATATGGCATTTCATACATAGTAATAATCACCAGAGAACTGTTAACACATTGCCTCCGTGCTGAGCCGGGCTGCACTAGGGCCATTAGAGGGAGTAACAGTGCTGAGCCACTTGGTGTCATCTTCCTGCCATTTCTGAACTACTTATATCCTCTAAAGCTTAAATGTACCCCCACCCCTTGGACAGCTTTGCACACTTTAGAGTAAAACTTCACATGAGGTTACAGACCCGAGGACACATTTAGGGACAGCACTAATGGGGACCAATTCTTTGGGTGGCTACCTTCCAAAYTAGAGATATTTATATATAATGGGGTTTTTTTTGTCCAAATGTATACAATTTAATTTCTGTAGCGAAGAGGGGAAAARTTACCAGTGGGAAGAGATTTCTTTTTATTAGAAATGAACTCCAGTCTTTATCTTGATGACAAAGAACTAAGCTGCTCTGCCTCAGGCCCTGCCTACTCTACTGGCTGTAGCTTTAGGGACTGGTGGTTGAGCACTCAGCTGTCCACACAGTGCAGTCACTAGTGCTTTCCCAGACAAATTACACATTGGTGAGCAAAAATGCAAGCAGTTCCCAAGCAAAACATAGTATTACAACAGTTTCAAAAGGCCACAGCTACTCAGATGCCACACATATACATTGGTATATTCCTATAAACAATGAGGTACATTTACACAATTTACACAGTCTGTGTTCAAACAAATTAGATCGGGTTGTCCACTGTATAGATCCCACAATTTATGGAATTGTGCAGCATTCAGAGAATGGGTCTGTAACTATGACTAGGGATTCAAAAATAGCCATGCAATTGTCCATGGTACAGAACTGCTTCTCTTGTGGCTGGTCACACCCCCCTGGAATGTCCGTAACTTACAGCCAATTAAATTCTTCTGTACAAACTGGGTTAGTTTCCAAGGCAAAATTAATGAAACGTATGAAAAACGGTAAAACAGCTTCTGAAGAGCTTCTTCTTTGTGTCTTGAGGATGAGTAATACTGCAACATTATGCTGAGGCTGATAAGGTACTCCCCTTCTATCTTCCCAAACTGGGAACTACTCTTTACAGGATAGTATCAAAATATACACACAGTTTAAAGTTAAAATAAATACTTTAAGTTAATAAAAATTAAAGGGGGCTTTCAATTACAACAGTTATTCACCTATAGGTCACAGTATCAATTTAAAAATAGGAAGCAAACACTTTTTAAGTATTTGACAAGAATATATATATATATATATACCTTAGTAAGCTGGGCCAGAGAAATAGATGCAGAAGAGTCATCAATCTGTTCACAAAAAATTAAACACATATTCAAGTTCTACAGTCAAAACACAACAACAGTTAACCTCTACTATAGTCTGAATGCCTGCACTACATCCCCCTGAGTGTCACCCAAAGGAAATCCCAACCCAGTGTAATTTGTATTTATTCAAAACAAAGTCCAAATCTATGATGGCTTAAGAGTATCTACGTGCTTATGAGAAGAAATTAAAATAACCAACCCCACTGGAGATCTACTTATTGCTCAGAATATCTCAGAGAGGAACCTCTTTCAAAATGGTAATGGGAAGTTGCCAATTTTCAGCTAAAAAGGATTTTTAAAAATATTTAAGTTTAGTTGAGGAAGAAGTATCACTCCGGGTAACATAGTATTAGTGTAGTTTGCAAATGAATCAGTGAATGTCTTATCATTTCTATATGCACACAGTGATGATTTTGTGAACCCACAGCTGCCTGTCATAATGAAGGCCATCCCCAGCAGCCCCAAAACATGTACTCTGCCCCTCCTGTCAGTACCCAAATAAACCCAAATAAAAGTCAATCTAGAACAGCAGCCACAACCTGTCACTTCTTCTGGAGAAAAACCAACTGCTTAAATCATTTAAATAAAGGTGTTTGTAATGACAGAGTAGACTATAAAAACTGAAAAACTGATTTCTTGTATGTTACTAGACCATAGGCCCTACCACCCAAATCAGTGAGAATTTAGATGATTCCTTGCAATCAGACCAAACCTGATCTTTAATAGCAGCCCAGTGCTAAATGAACAAAGGAAAGTGCAAAGCATACTCCTGATGATAAAAACATGGATTCAGAGCACAAGCCTGGAATTTTTGTCTCCATTTTTCTCCTCCCAGCTGCCTATGGAACAGCTCTCAGGAATGACATCCTCAGGCTAGAAGCCAGACAACTAGTGCTGAAGAGCAGTTTTGCCACAAGTAAAAAGATTAACTCGATCTAGTTCCTTCTGCAGTATATTGAATTTTATCATGCCACAAGCAGCACTTGAGCTAGCACAACAGTACCAGAAAGATACCTGAATCACTGCTTACTACATCTAACTTGCTCAAAAACATAGAATAAAATTTCACAATGTGAACTGAACAGCTCTCCAAGAAGTCACAAAACAGGTCAGCAAAGAGATTAAAACCTTTCCTTAAAAAAGGTCTTGTCCTTTACTACCTAATGTAGCAGAGAATTCGAGGGAACAGTTTTAGCAGACTGGGAAAAAGTATTTCCATGCACAAGATGATTCCTCACACCACTAAGTTGTTCCTGTTCTGTGTTTTCAGGAAAGTACACACAGTATCCCTGCATTTCTGACTAAAGAGCTCTTGATGCTTTGAGACTAAAGTCCTCTTCCTTTGAAGAGGAACACAGAGATCTAGACAAAAAGACCTTCATTCCACTGCAAGTCATACCACAAGATTCACCTCTCCTTCCTTCCAGAATGCTTTGTACCTAGTTCTGTTCAAAAGGAGGTCTGCACAAGCATTTTGAAGCTTCATGCTCCATATGCCACTCTTTTACACATGAAAAAGCAGACCAGTGTTCTCTCAGGGCAAGCACAGCTATAATTTTGTGTCTTTTCAGAAACAAACAAGAAATTAGGAAAGCTCTAGCTTTCTGGTCTAGTACTGACCAGGAACTGAAACATAAACAGTTAATAAACTATTAATTCTTCTGTTTTTTCAGGAAGCTGCTATTATACAGCCTGCAGGCAACAGTCTAACTTCTTAAAGGAGGTGATATTGAACAGTTACCAGAAGCAGCAAACAGATAGTTAACGTACTCATCAGTACATTTGCCTATGGCCATGCTTCAACCATCCTATATTTTTTCCAATTTTTTTCCCTCTAGATTTCTACTGAAGTATTTCCCAGCAGTCCCTCAAAACGGTCAAGTAGAAACAACATCTCTGTGAATTTGCAGGCAACCCTAAGATAACACTGCARAAGTATTGTAAAAAAAACCAAAACACAACCCAGAAAAAGTAACCTCCAAACCCTAAACTCAACAGCCAATGTTTTAACTCCCACGTCATGCAGCAGACTGAACAGAAACTAACAGGAAGCCAAGTGGGCAAGAGGACAGAAAAGAGGAGGAAAAGGCTGATCTCACTGCTGGAGTGCTACACTGAAATGACAGGGCTTTCCCCAAAGCCAAGCCTGGCTACACACAAGGCCAGCCAGGGAGGCTCCAGCTGTGCCCCTGGTGCTGACCCCACGAGCACAGCTCGGCCCTTCCGCAGCCTCTCCCAGGCACCGAGACACCGACCCTACAGCAGAAAGGCCCCACAGCTGGGCCAAGGCTGGGATGGCAGCCGGCACAACAGCATGACAATGAAAAAGTGCTAAAAAGAAGAAGCTTTTGTGCATCCATTAAAAAAAGAAAATTGATTTTAACTTTGCAGCTTTACTCTCCATCAATAACTGACAAGATTCCTAGTGATTTACTCCAACTGCACAAGACCCAGCTTCTGCTCTGAAATACATGCAGAAATATTTGTGTTAAAAAAAAAAAAAAGCAAACAATCCCCCCATACCAAGACCTGAATTAACTTTAAGAGTAAACKCTTTGTGTTTCTAGCCCCAGAAGCTGCTGAGGCTGCAGGGCTTTTCCAATGAGAGAGGGCCTGTACAGAGGGATACAAGGCTTCCACCCTCCCAGACCAGGGACAGTCARAGCACACCAGGGAATGGCTTTGCTTTTCCCTTCCTGCTGTTAGTTCTCACTCACACTGTTTTCCCTCCCACTCTGGGATTTCTCCTTTTTTCTTTTTGACACATCTATGTTAGCTTATGGTAAGATGCTACTGAGCAATGTAATACAGACATGCCAGGGAACACACGAGGCTAAAAGAATGTTAACTTTATTTATGAACATGTGGTTTGTGTTTATACACATGCTAGTAAACAAAAAGAAAAAGAACTGTTTTCAAGAAATAAAAACCCATCTGAATTAGATCAAATACTATAAACGTGGTTTACATAAATGCATTACATTAACTGCTAGGGTCACTGGGCCAGTGCAACTAACTCCAACTCACAATGARAGGCATTCATCTCCAAAAGAAATTGCAATCAATCAGCAACAGAATTATGGATGTTACATTTAGTGGCTTTAGACCTACACACAGTAAGTTTGCAATTTGAAGTTGATTGTTTCCATGGGAACCAGAGGCTGCATTCTTCCCAGAGCACAGCCCCAGAGTTCAGGAATTTCTAGATTAAGTTATCCTAATAGCTGATCAAGTGATCAGAACCAATGATCCAGGGTTAGTGTAATGCCTCACACCAGTCTAGTGAAGGAGAAGCAGTTATACTTAAAGATAAAAAATAAACCCCACCAAATAGTACTTTGATACTCTAAGGACTATTGGAAAAGCACAGTTGCACACAGTACCACCAAATAGTACTTTGATACTCTAAGGACTATTGGAAAAGCACAGTTGCACACAGTACTGACCCAAGTGGCACATTAAGATATAGCCCATCACTAGGCATGGATTTCCATGTGGGATTATACGTTAGCAGCAGTACAAGTGTTTGCAAACCTGAAGGAAAATGCTGCCCCTTTTCCAAATGTGAATTCCAAGTGGTGGTATACTAAAGAAAGGCTTAACCTTTGGGAATTACAGCAGCAGCCAGCCCTGGAGTCACCCAGACCCAAAAATGTGCTGCAGGCAGAAGTTAAGAAAAGTGACAGGGATTTCACTCCCAAATGCCCCAGGCTCTAACTTGGTGCCAAAATCTGTGTTACATATTGTCATTTGCAGACAAACTGTTGAACTAAACTGCTTTACCAGATAAAGGGGAAAGATCAAATGCAGAACTTTAGAATACCACTCTGTGTAGCAGCGATATTGAAATTCACGTCAGGCTATTAAAGACATTTCTGTACTCAGGAGGGCCCAAACAATATCACTTCAATTACACAGTTTCAGGAACAAATACCCAAATATTTAAAGACATAAGAAGGAATCATTTGGCTGCACAGAACTGTCCTGAAAACATCTGGGATATTCTGGGTTTGGTATTTGTTTGAACCCCCAAGTCAAAAGTAAGGAACAGCACCAAGTTTCACAATAATGATTTCTCAGTGGTTTTTGATAACATTTTCAAAAACCATTAGGCAAAAAAAAGTTATTTAAAAACAAAAGCTAAGTGATACAATGTGAAAATGGCAAAAAATACACTCCAAACAGTTTTTATTGCAAGAAACAAAAAGCACACAACAACCTATACAAACATACATATCACTAGCTATAGACAGACAGATGTAGAACATGGCACCATGTTCAGTGTGCAAACCTCAAGCCTACAGGATCTGGAAACGATCATACATTATCTGTACAACACAGAGTCATACAGGAGAGATTCTGGCATATTCAATATGAAATACAATGCATTGCTAGGCACAAATACCAATATTCACATTAGAACTCTGCAAATGATGGCATTACCCAGTTTTTACTATGCTGAATCAAATACAATGTATTTACAACATACACTAGGTTTTACTGAAAAATATATTAGATTAACGTTTGGCAAATTAATAAAAGGCTGCATTGTTTAGAACTAAGTGCAGTGTGTAGGAAAAAAAGTGTGAGATTGTGTTTTTACATACTGCTTTTGATGTTCCACTCACTGGCTCACTTCGACTTCTAGAAGAAGAAATAAAGGTGATCAGAATTTAAAACAAATCACTTGTACCCGACACAAAGATTCCAGAACCTGAACATCACATTATGCTCCAATACTCTAGTGAACATAGACATTTATTTGTAACATAAACTGTTCTCTCTTGGTACATTTGGTGCAACTAAAAAACTCCCCAAAATCACATTTCTACATTGTCACAAATTACTCAAGACTTACAGATCTAGAACACAACAGTGCAAGAGGAAGTCATGAGACATTTTGTCTCTGCTCTCCAAGTATCAAATCCATGAAGTCTGTACTAGAATTCTGTGTTCTCAAATAATCAATCACCAAAGCATGGGGCAGCTTTGGCCAACATGTACATCCCTGGAAAGGCACACAGGTACCAGGTACAGGGCTTCAGTTGCTGTGAAGAACAGTGATAATCTACAAGTGCAAGTTTGCTCAAGTGAAAAACACAGTCACGTGACAAAGGGGCAACATAACAGTGTCAGCAGCACTGAACAGTGCTAGAACAGCGTTTCTTTGTGGAAGCCCAAGCACTGTGTTCAAAGATCTACTATATTTAGCCATCAAAGTGCCAAAATATTAAACGTTACATATGCTATATTGACTAAAAGTAGTAGTAGAAATGTCACCTGAAAGTAGTTTCTAGGATTTTGTGCGATTTAGGAGTCCTGTGACAAAAAAAAAGGTCTTAATTGCCAGAATTTGCTATAAGATAATCTTGAATACGTTACAATATTTTAGGAAATATGTATTACATTTGAAAACTTGCTGAGATTCCACATACTCGGTGGTCTGGACCTGCATGTTCCTCATCATGAACCACAGATGCAGCCACTGAGAGAGCTAACAAACAATCCACGCATCATCCAAAGAGTCCCATGAGCAGAGGCAATGCAAAGGCTGCTGGGGAATTTACATGCCAATGGAGAGGCTCAGCTTCCTGCCCCTGCTGAACACCCCCAGGCTCCCAATTATACCTCCTGAAGGTGAGGAGGTGCACGGAAATACTTTGGATTACCACACAATAGTTGCTCCAGCCATTTACTGCAAGGTGAGTAATACCTTTCTCACCATTCCAGCAGACATTCCCCATCCCCAAACATTAACCACCCTGCCAGYGGTTTCTGTAGTGTTTCCAGCTGGGGAACAGAAGGCTCATCTGCCTGGTTAATTTTCAACAGTGCTGTTCTTTGCTGATCCCCCCACACCAGTAGTGACAGAATCTTTGCTGCCAGCTTTGATTCTCTGGAAGGCTTTACAGCACCAGGCAAGGTGCACTGGCAGGACAGCACTCAGCTGAAATGAGCCCCAAAGCAAGGCTGTGTTTACAGGCACAAAGCTGTGGGGGCAGAATCCCGAGGGAGAGCTGGGAAGCACTGCACCAACTCCTGCAGTAACATGCCCCAAGTTACATGCAGAGCCACATCCATTCGGGGTTTTTTTGCTTGCAAATGGTTCATGGGTACCAGGATGCTGCTGTATTGTTTGTTCAAGACACACAGTAACTCCTCTGGGTACTTTCCTGAGAACCAACATTAGAAAGACATGGCAAAACCACAAGCTAATAATATCTCCTGCTGGTGGTGAAGAGGCATGGCTTTAAGGTTGAAAAACATGCCCATTCCAACAGAGCTGATGTAGCTATTATAGATCTGGACTGTATGAAAACATCAATGCAGCCATAATCCTGGAGTCAGGATTGCATTTGAGTCTCTGTGATTTTAATCAATACTGGGGACAGAGAATCAGGTGTAAACCTCAGAAATACAGAACTAAAATATGGAGCACAGATTCCAGCTTGGGTACAGACAGACTCAGAAAGGTAACCAATACATTTGGTAATATGCTAAACTACTTCTGAGATTTGACTTTGGACAGGATTAACTGTTTACTCATTGTACTTGCACAAAAGCCAGTACCCTTTAAGGTATGGTTCTTTATCTCTTGCCTCAAACAGATACTGTGTGTTTAGGAAACACACAGGAATCACTTAGGAATGAAACTCCTTGTTTGCATGGTTCACCAGCTGGCAACCCTTGTCTTTCCTCTACGACTACTATATAACTCCCACCATGTCTGAGGCAGAAAAATACCTGTCATATCCTGCCCCGCCTCCCCCAAATGCAGGTGACAGTCCGACACCCAGAATCAAACTCTTTTGAGATGTGAACAAATGCTAAGTTCATAAATGTGTACCTGTCTTTGTTAAAAAGGCAGACACATATTATAAGGAATCTCCCCATGAAGAGGAAAAGGAATCTCAGAAAATTTGAATCGCAGAAAAATAAACTCCAAACCAAGCTCAACAGAATCATCTCCAAAGTTACCACTGCTGGTATCTGAACACCAAAATCTAAGTCTCCTTTGGAACAGACACTTTGAAAGCTACCCAATGACAACAAACACCAGCAGCAGTTTTAACAAGCGAGTTACAACCCCAGTGCCTCTSCAAGTGCTGTCAATAACAAGGTGGGCACACTGACCCCCCCCAAACAAGAGAATCAAGAGAATGTTTGCAGTACTTACATAACGTATGTTTTGCTGGTAGCTTTAACTCCTCCAATGGGGATTCTCCTCACAATCACCGATGAGTTCTTGGGAATCAGAGCAGTATCATCGGTGTATTCTGGAAACAACATCAATACAGAAAAAACATCAGTCAATTTGTAAGAATGTATTTAATATGTAATTACAGAGCACTTTTGAGAATCCCTTTACAGATCGAAAAGCAAAATTTTATACATAACATCAAGCTTTCATCCTCTCAACACACCMRCAGCACCAGTCAAGGAATYGYCAGGTTTGATTATCAAGCACAAGCAGCAAAATAATTTTCAGTTTTTAAAGTTAGTTTGAATGCCAGGAGCAAAATGGTTTCAAATTACACTAAAGCAGAGTCTGGTATTGCATGAGGTTTTTCCCTCATCTGTTTTAAGCTGGTTTTGCTTCTGTCTGGCTACGAAACCAAGAGATCTCTGGAGAAAAACAAACCAAAGCTGAGCCTCACCTGCACAAAACTGATTGTAAAGTCTGTGAGTACTTGTCCTGAACAAACTAGGCACCAGCTAAAGCAGGGAAACTGCAGCACTCTTAACATGCTTTCAGCTTGTTAAGTACACCTGACTCCCCTGTGCTGCCCTGCTCAGGCCTGACAGAACAGCAGAGGCACCAGCTCTGTGCTTGGAGCTGCACCATCCCCAACCAGGCTGGGCAGCTGCTCAGGGCCTGACAGAGAAATGTAACTGAAACTGACAGCACTGGAGTCTGGAGCACAAAAACTTGGGGGTTTCTGAGCTGCTTTCACAAGCAGGACAGAAGTGGCTCAAACTAAAGTGGCACCTCCTTCCTTAAGCTCACGATCCAGTCTGAATTAACCAAAGGGACACAAGTTCTTTCCACTCACTCTGTGTAGAGAAGAGAGACTCAAACAAAATGACTTCTGAAGTCTTGAAAAGCCTTTGGAAAACAACATGTGCCTGGAGCCATCCCTGCTCTGCCTGGGCCTGTACTGTGCTGGTTGTCTGAAAAGAAGAAAAGCCCCCTGACCTTTTACGTAAGACCCAAACAAAAATCCAATTCTCAGACACACTTTGAATAAACTTAAAATGCMAAGCCCTCTCCATACGAATGGTTTTTATATGGAACTTACACAGGCTGTATATGACTAAATATTGTAAAACACCATGAGAAGTGCTTCCCTGTGATGTGCCTGCAGTGTTATTCCAATCCCTCACCTCTGCAGACTGAATCAAAGCACTGGTCTGAAACCTAGTGCTGTTATGTATCTAGTCAAGCTTTGTCAGGATGAGTTTCTCAGTGATCACACACAAAATATGAGTATCTCACAATTTATGCTCAATTTTTCAGTATATTATTCCTACAGGCAGGAACTTCCCTTAGACCAAAACATACCTAGCAGAAGACATCACTTCAACCATGAAATTAAAGTTTTACTTCTATTTCCAACWAACAGAACATTTCTTCAGAAAAGTGAGAAATCATTTAGCTGAAACTAATTCCTGATCATCTCCCCAGGGAAYCAAACAGCGATACTGCTCTGGACTGCAGAGCAGTTTGAAACTGTGGGTGAAAGGACTAGCAGTGACAGAAACAGCAGCTCTTACAGAAGCCACATCCTGACACAAGCCCTGGAGCTCTGCTCCTCACACAGCCACCTGTCAAAGAGGCCACGTCGGGACTTTCTGATGGAGAAGGAGCTCAAGCAGTGCTGAGGCTGAGACAAACACCTGGAAGATGGTGCCAGCTGCAGTTCTAGAAGCCCAGAGCAGCTGTTTCTACTTGTGCCTGTCACTGTCTCTCCAGAACTCCACACCTCAAGGTGAGCAGTGAGGCCAGCTCCACACCTACTGCTCACACGTGTCCAAGCAGAGCTCCAACAGAAACGCTCCAAGCTGGAAGCAGCAGCATTGGTCATTCTCACTCCCATATAGCTCAAACTTGTTTTACCACCAGTAATGGCCGGGAAGTGGCTACTGGAATTTCTCAATCTGAGCTGTGATTAAAAGTACCCAACTAACCCAAAATGGCTGTAAAAACAAAGGATCTGGACATTAAAGCTTAGAGCAGTAGAGACACAACAGTCTAAAACTTGCTGTTTATCCTACAAGAAAATAGTAGCTTGAAAGAGTCCAGATAAAGAAGTATCTCAAGGCATGAATGGAGGCAAACTAGTTAGTCAGCTGACTGCTTCCTCACACTGACACAGAAATCTGACATCAACTGCTGCATTAGGGTCCACAACCTTCTTACAGCTAGATGGAAAGAGCTCAGATTTGCTGGTAAGTTTATGCTGCTTCACACTGAATGAGCAATTTAAAATCCCTACTTTTTAATTTATCTATTATAAGAATTTCTGCTAGTCTTAATAATTTGTGTTTATGTATGCTATAAACAAGTTACTGACAAAAGTTCCCACGTTATTTTCTGGCCTGCTTTCATTCAGTTTTATCTGCCAGCATTGCCCAAACAGCTCTGAGCACTCTGAGAGGTTTTTCGCTCAGGTGGAGTACAGAACTCACCAGGAGTCCTGGGAATGCAAGCCGAGGTGTGCCAGGGCAGGGAAAAGCCTTGCTAAGCAGGTGCTGGGGGAAGGATGTGCAGGTAAGAGCTGCAATGCCTGCCAACATGCCAGGCTGTCCCCACCAGAACACAGGGAATTCCCTGGAACACATTTTCTCCCTAGACAGGATTTAACTCTGTTCTCATCACCACCACTTGCTGACTTTGGGACAATCCACTGCTGTAGCTGGCTACGAAAGYAGCCTTGAAACTTCCAGAGTAACAGACTGGGCCACTTGTGTTGGATTTTCTGCCTCCCCCAGAACAGGAACCYCTGATCTGGAACAAGCCGGCTCAGGAGGTCAAACAGCCCAGGGAATCTCCACGGCACTGTTTCCACAGCTCTGTGCCCCACGAGAGCCCCTGCCCTGCTCGGAAGGGATGAGTCCATCAAATCCACCCAACTCCCAGTCATTAATCGCATTACACCACCTGCCCCTGCTTTAAGGCCCTCTGGGCTCTGGTGTGGTGTCAGCCTGGGGCTGAACTGACGGGGCACTATTCTGCCYCAAAACCATTCAGCCATCCCACACCAGTTCAGAGCAAACTTTTGGGTTTACTTTCTTTGTATTTTGCCCTGTAAGTACGGCACATTTTCCAAGTGTTCTGTTTCAGAATGTCACAGTACAGGAAAGAGCACTCAAGAAACCTCAGCTGTGGAGCTTGCAGCTCTTCCACAATATTCTAGGAATATTACCTGTCATAGAAGACAGGTAAAATAATCCAGATCCAATGAAATGGAGGCAAGTTTAAAAGCACCAATCTYGAGCACAGGCTTTAGAGAACATGCCTTGATAGCAGGTATGGAATAGGAACCCCCTACATAAAACAGGTCCCACCCACTCACTTTGCATTCCCAGAATCTTACACAGCCCATCAGATCCTTTCTTCCCCCTGATATTTAAAATCCTGTGTACTTTTGACCTATATTAGCAGTTCTCCTATTACTAGCTTTCCATTAGGAAAAGTAACAGCTCCAGAACTGTAAAAGCTTCCAGGACCTTGGACCAATCTGAATACACAGCACATCTCCACTCATGGCTCACTTTGTTCTTTCCAAAGATCATTTTARSATTTACTCAGGACTCCTGAATAGACAAAGTTAAAAAACCCCAATACTTATGTCCACACATAAGAATTCCTAACATCCCAYTTAGGTAGAATATCCTGGTCTAGTTGTTATTTTAATTTCTGCAGGTTAATTTAAGCATTTACATCTGATTAATAAAAACTGAGATTCACATTTATGCATATGAACCAAAGATTTGACAGACACAGWTTTTGGAAATACATTCTCTAGCTATGCTCTGCAAACCACAGAGAGATTTTTGCCTTTTCACATGGAAAATACCCTTAGGAAAGCTTCAATAAGCATCTGTATCACTAATATAGAATTTAAAATTATGCGTTTTACATAGTTATATATTTATAATTTGATACTCATTTTTTAGAGGTTAAAGTGCAACACAACCTGCCTAGCAGACCCAGGACAATCCCTTTTTAACTTCACCTTGAGGCAACACCAGCTTCTAGCGAGGCAAACCCCTTTCCTTCCCTGGGCTCTGGTTACATGWGAAAACAAAGTAACACCCTGGTAAATCTGGTACCATGGATGCTGCAGTAATACTTTATGAGGGTATATTTATCTCTTACAACTTTTAAAGGAAAAAACTACTGAGACACAGAACCACAGGGAAAGAAAAAGGTTTAACGTTGCAGGAACRAAAATACAATTCTTTTTATTTCTGAAAAGTCACACTCCGAAATCTTTAATCACATTCAAACTTATCAGGATGGCAGATTACCAAACAGAAGCATCATAGTAACACAAACCCATATTCACACCACAGAATCAAGCACTATTTATTATATTTAAGAGAATTTATGACTTCCCGATGAACATTTCTTACATATATTCACTGTAAACGTTCTGCCATAAAACTTCAGGACTGCCCTGATACAGCAAACACTAAGTGCCAGGAAGAAAAAAAAAACCAAAACAACATTAGACAAGAATGATGAAATKATGCTCAGCAGCACCCAAACTACGGCGTCTTTTGTTTGGAAAACTTACATTAACAGGAATTCCCCAGAGTAATTTTACTACACAGAACGCTGATTGTGCGAGAGGCTTTAAGGGTCTGCAGAAATTTTAACTCAGTGACACACTCGATACAAATTGTTGCTTCCAAGCAATTACGGCAAGGGGCACTTGCTTTCAATGAAAGGCAGGTAAAAAAAGCAGCAAAGCACCTTCCAACGAAGGGGGGCAGAGAGAAACTGACGATAAAGTTCAGTCATCAAACACACTTTTCTTCCCTCATTCAAATTAGCCATGCGCTATACTCCTTGTGATAACCTTCATATTTCTCTGGCAGATTTCAAAGAAAGCTGGCAGGTTTGTTATGGTCACACATCCTGCCCCCCACCTCCCCCACTTTACCTACAACTCCAGGAACCCCAAACTTTTGCAGCACCTCCGCACGCTGAACTGCTCGGAGGGTGCTGTGAGAGCAGCAGCTACAAAGGAACAGCTCCGAGCCCGCAGCAGCCASCGCTCCATCACCGCTTCCCCCGAACCCCACGCACCTTCTTTGGTCTGCGCGTTGGTGATCTGCAGGTCGCAGTCGGCCGCCTTCAGCTTCTCCCGGCCCATGATCTGGCGCTTGAGGTCGCTCAGGGAGATGTGCAGCCCGTCGAAGGTGACCGTGTCATAGTTGAGCTTGGAGGAGAACTTGTAGTGCACGCACGACATGGCGGGGCGCGGGCGGCGCCCGCTYTGGCGCGGCGGGGCCGCGGGGGTCGGGCAGGGCCCGCGGGGGCCGGGGCGGCGGCGCTGGGGCGGCGAGCGGCGCTCAGAGCCCGCGGCGCTGCGCCATGGCCGGGCCGCGGCCTCAGGGCTCGGGGCTGGGCAGGCCTCAGCTCTCCATCGTGGCGAGCCCGCGGCCCCCGCCCCGCAACGACCGCGGCCCTCGGCGAGCGCGGCGCGCCCGCCCGGCTCCTGCTCTCGGTCCCGCTCGACCCGGGCCGGACCCCGCTCGGTTCGGGCTCGGCCTCGCTTGGTTCGGGCTCGACTAGGACTCGGCCCCGCTCGGCTCTGCCCGGCCCCGCTCGGTTCGGGTTCGGGCTCGGGCCCGCTCGGCCCGGCGCCGCCCCGCTCGCTTCAGGATCGGCCGCGCCCGGTCCCGCCCGGTCCGGCTCGGCCCGGTTCGGCCCCGCGCGGCCCCGATGGCGGCTCCCGCGGCCGCCCCTGCCCTCAGCGCTGCGCCGAGGGGTTTCCCGGCCGACACCGCACGGGCCGCGCGGGCATGCGCAGACGGAGCGCGTCCACCACGCCGCACGTGACCCGGCGCCGCGCGTGACACGCGGTCACGTGGGTGCTGCGGCCCCGCCTCCTGCCGCGAGCGCCCCCTAGCGGAGCGCGTGGGCTGCTCCCCTCATGGAGGCGCGGGAAGGGACGGGGTGGGACTGAGGTGAATATTGACCGTAATAGCCTAAAGAGTCACCGACCGGGACTGAGGTGAATATTGACTGTATAGCCTAAAGAGTCACGACCGGGACTGAGGTGAATATTGCTGTATAGCCTAAAGAGTCAGCAGCTGGGACTGAGGTGAATATTGACTGTATAGCCTAAAGAGTCACCGACCGGGACTGAGGTAGAATATTGACTGTATAGCCTAAAGAGTCACCGACCAGGACTGAGGTGAATATTGGTGTATAGCCTATAGAGTCACCGACCAGGACTGAGGTGAATATTGACGTATAGCCTAAAGAAGTCATGGACCGGGACTGAGGTGAATATTGACTGGATAGCCTAAAGAGTCACCGAACCGGGACTGAGGTGAATATGACGTATAGCCTAAAGAGTCACGACGGGACTGAGGTGAATATTGGCTGTATAGCCTAAAGAAAGTCCATGGACCGAGGACTGAGGTGAATATTGGCTGTATAAGCCTAAAGAGTCAGGACCGGACTGAGGTGAATATTGGCTGTAATAGCCTAAAGAGTCACCGACCTGCTCTGGGCTTCTATCGCTGTTGTGCCCTGCTTCAACCCTGCCTCTTGCAATGTAGCACTGCTGTCAGTTCAACCCGCCTATTGAAACTTACTAAACAACACTCTTCCACTTTACAAATATTTACTTTCTAGTTTGCAAATTTCTACGCAGGAAACCTTTTGCCCACCAGGTGCTGCTGGACAGAAGCTGGGGACACGGACAGACAGAGGCTGGGACACGGCCAGACAGGGGCTGGGGACACGCAGACAGGGCTGGGGACATGGACAACAGGGGCTGGGGACACGGACAGAAGGGGCTGGGGACATGGACAAGACAGGGCTGGGGACACGGACAGACAGGGCTGGGACACGGCCGGACAAGGGCTGGGGACATGGCCGGACAGGGCTGGGGACAACGGCCAGACAGGAGCCTGGGGGACACGGACAGACAAGGGGCTGGGAACACGACAGACCAGGGGCTGGGGACACGCCGGACAGGCCTGGACGGGTTGAACATCTGGGACATGTGGAATGTGTCCCTGCCCGTGGCAGGGGATGGATGTCCTTTAAGGTCCCTTCCCACCCAAACCATCTCCAGGATGTGTCATCTTCCATGACTCCAGGATGTGTCACCAGCTCCTGGTTGAGGGAATGCTGCTGTGCCCTGGACAAACCAGTCAGAGCCAAAGGAAAGGCCTGATGTGCCTGTTCCAGGCTGTTTCCTRCATGCGACAGAAATGCTCATGTCACATCTAGTGTCCTCAGCCACCCACATTCACAGCTTTAAAAAACAAAACATCAACTTCCTGATGAGGCAAAGCAATACCCCGTGGCTTTCAGGGGGGCTGGGTTRCTCTGAAAGCCAGTAAACACTACAGCAGTGTTGAAGCTTGGTGGTCTCTGCACACCTGTGGGCAGCAGGGCTGTTCTTGTAGCCTTAAATTAGTTCTGAAACTTTGAACTYTTTCACTTCAAATACATTCAGCAGTAAACTGTTCTCTAAGTTCTGCAAAACAACATAAAATGTGTAGGCACTTTTTAGGTCATGCTCAGACATTAGTTAAAAAAAAGAGCAATAAAGAGAAACTATTTGCTGTAACATGGAGTTTCAGTGTTTACCATGATGGATTATTGGGAGCTGAGTGGGAACTTCATCTCACTTAGTACTTTGCTGATTTATAAGCAGTTTTATCTGAGCACAGTTCTGCTGCCCAGAGCACCTTCAGCTGAGCTTTGGTCTTTGCTGCTTTTATTCTCAAATACACAAGTGCTTGAATTGTAGAATAATGGGATGGTTTGGTTGGGGAAGGACCTTAAAACTCATCCTTTCTCACCCCCTGCCATGGCAGGGACACCTCCCACTGTCCCAGGGTGCTGCAAGCCCCAGTGTCCAGCCTGGCCTTGGGCACTGCCAGGGATCCATGGCAGCCACAGCTGCTCTGGGCACCTGTGCCAGGGCCTGCCCACCCTCCCAGGAAACAATTCCTTCCCAAAATCCATCCAACCCTGCCCTCTGCCATCTAAGGCTGTGACATTTGTTCCCAAGCCTTGGATTGAGGCTGACACAGAATTGTCCCTGTTGTACAACTGGACTGTACAAGGAGGAACAAACAAAACTTCAAAGGCGAGCAGGACAAACCAGGTYGGGCACCTTCCCAGCCACACGGGTGGGTCTCCTGGATGAGCAGGCTGACAAGGTGGCAGGGTGTGGAATTGTATTTCCTTCTCCAGTTGTTCTGTCAGCAGCAATGACCCCACTTGTTTTCATTCTGTGAGTTCAGCTGTGAGCTCTGCAAGAGGAGAGGAACTCACCTTGCCCTGAGCACTTGGGCCTTGGGTGACCCAAGGTCCCAGCCCAGCTCAGGAGCTGCTGAGGCTGAGCCCACGGGGCCAGTTCTGCTGGAACACGCAGGCTGCTCCCTCAGCCCCAGCCCGGTGCCATCACCCCTCCCCAGTGCTGGGGGCAGGCACTGGCTAAAGCTGAGCTTTACTTAAGGGTGACTGATGGCTGCCCGGAGTTCCTGCCAGCCTGCAATCAATCCACGAATGTTTGCCAGCTCCCTGGGGCTCAGGGGACTCAGAATTGARGGAAACTGAAAGAGTTGTGCTGGAACACTGAAACAAATCCAGAAAGCTGCTTTTAGGTCATAGGTAAGGAACAAACAAGGAAGCAAACAARCAAACCCAGTCTGTAATTAGCCAGAGTCCAGGGAGCTGCTCCTCCTTGGCTTTGCTTACACCCTGCAGCACACCGCTGGCCCTGCTCACCCGTGGGGGCTGCTGGAAGGTGCTGACCCTGTTTGCAGAGGGTCCCAGCGCTGGACAGCCCCACTGCAGCCTGAGTTGAATACCCTCTGGACTAAGGAGAAGATTTACCCTATCAATGAGTCAGAAAGGAGACGAGAGCTCATTCCTCATCGCAGAATGAATCAGGAGAGCTATAAACTCCCTGTGTGAGCAGCATAAGAGTTACTATCAGAGTAAAAGGAACTCTCCCATGATAATCAGAGTTAATTGACTCGGGAAGCCCTAAAGGCCATCCAGAGAGCTCCAGCAGTGTCCCCAAGGAGCCTGTCCCAGAGCAGGGCTGCTCTCACCTGAGGATCCTGGCTCCAGCACCCACAGTGAGCCCATCCTCTCCAGGCCAGTGCCCTCGCTGGGTGGTGACCCCAAATGAGAGCMAGATCTCCTCTGCAGAGGGCTCTCCTTTGGTCCCACCCCCGAAGGATGCCCGGAGATGAGCTAGGTCAGGTCTGGCACTGCCCACGGAGCCCTGTGCCCTGGCAGGGAGGGCTGGGAGCCCACAGCATCCCCTGTCCTGCCCGAACTGTGGGCACAGAGGGGGATTACGCTGCTGGCGGGCACATCTCCCCTTCCTGCCGGCTATCCAGAGGCTCCGGGAAGAGCCGGCTCGTTATCTCACCGTCACYGACACTGCGGGGCATCACCTCCCAGCCTGATGCCCCTCCGTGTGACAGCACCAGGGTGACCTCGCTGCTTGAATTCCGAGTCACTGATTAAACTGCTSGGCGAAAGAGAAGAGGAAATTAACTGACCATTGCTACCTCGGGAGAGGAGGAGCCCGACGCAATTTGCTTTTCATTTTAGCTTAGGTTTTTTTTACCAAGGAAAGCGAACCCGCCGCCCCCGTCCCCGCCTGCCACTAGAGGTCATTTGAGCACCGGGAGAGGGACCGGCGGCGGCTCCTGCCATGGCAGGGACACCTTCACTGTCCCAGGCTGCTCCCAGCCCCGTCCAACCTGGCCTGGGGCACTGCCAGGGATCYAGGGGCAGCCACAGCTGCTCTGGGCACCTGTGCCAGGCTTCCCCACCCTCCCAGGGAGGAATTTTTTCCTACTATCTAATCTAAGAGTTTGGAGCCATTCCCCCTTGTCATGTAAAAAGTCCTTTTCAGCTCTCTTGGAGTCCCTTTAGGCRCAGAGGGGGGCTCTGAGGCCTCCTCAGAGCCTTCTCTTCTCCAGGCTGAACAACCTTACAGCTGAAAAAGCTCTGGGGCCTGTTTTGGGCGGTTGTTTCTGTTCAGAAGGGCAGGAAATGCCCAGTCACGGACATACAACTCAGCCGTGTCCAGTAGAAGGTCAGCAGTGGTTCATGCCCAGCACAGCCCCGTGGCTGCTCCCAGTGCCCTGGCTCTAGCAGCCCCAGAGGCTCCCACGGGCACGGAGCAGCCGGGCTGTGCTGTGTGTCCGAGCCCTCTGCAGAGAGCAAACACCTCTGGGCACCTCTGGGCACCACTGCCCGGGCACCGGGCAGCTCCTGCGCTGGTCCCAGTGCCAGCAGCTCCTGGGGCAGCACCAGCGTGTCCATCCCCGTCAGCACTCTCACCCCTTCTGCCCGAGCTCCTTGCCTCCAACCCTTCTTGCTTCGGGAATCTCTGCCCTCTGTGCAGCCTCCTGTCTGCATCCATCCACTCTCGCACATCAAAGCAGCCCCAGCTTCCCTCCTCATTCTCAACTCCTCAATAGGTTTCAAACCAGAATTAATTAGCGGGATCAAAGGGCCCTTCTCGCAGTGCCCTGGAGCCCTCCCCTCCCAGCCAGGCTGGCTGCTCACAGCAGCTATCACTATCACGGGCTGCAGATGCCGAGGATCAGCGGAGGGAGGGCCGAACCCGAGCGCTGCTCCTCTGCAGCTCCCTGCGTGGCTGCGCTAATCGCTCAGCAGACGCTGCTGASTTTGTGGAATTGGCTGGTGATGGGRCCATGCTTGACTTTATCCCTGGATCCTGTCTGTCTTTGAGTCATCCTGGTTGTGAGTCACACAGCCGTTAATCCCTTGGAGATAAGGGCCTCATCCAGCTCTCTCCACGCAGGTACTGCTGCCTCTGCCTGCTCTTCAAACCAGGAATAAATCCGTGTGAGCTGAGGTTGTGGTGGGAGCGCTCCAGGACACACTTGTGGGGTGTGCCAGCTCTGTGCCACCCTGGGAGCCGGCCTCCCCAGAGCCAGGGCTCTCAGCCGCTCCTGCTCGGCAGCCCTGGGGCTCCTGCCTTCCCAGAGCCATTCACCACACCGCCTGCTCCTCCGCGGCCCTGGGAGCTCCTCCTTTCCCCAGCACAGCTCTGCATCCCCAGCAGCAGGACCAGCAGGGCCCCCCTGTGCCTGGTACAGCTCCCTCAGCAAGGGTGAGCTGTAACCCAGCATCTTTTGTGCCCTTCATTCTAACACCTTGTGTGTGCCTGTCAGTACATTGTTCTACTTTAATTTCTCCCTTTGTTAAAATGTGTTTTATCCCGGCTTAAATCTCTCTCAGTTACACAGCTGCTTGTTCCATCCATCACCAACTTCCCACGTGGCAACTGGAGACCACAATTGAGTGATCTTTAACCCCCTCGACTCACCTCTTTAATCTTTCAACCCGTGGCAGATTTCCAGCCCTCAAGCAGCTCTCAGAGCKCCTGCCAGGACTCTGCAGCTCCTCAGCCTTGCTGGGAGCAGAGGCACCAGCACTGCCCCAGGATGTTACTGGGCTGGCTGGTGCTGTGCAGGGAACCTTCCCCTCAGAGAATTGCTCTGGCATTTCCTGTGGATACCAGGGATGAGCACATCACTGCACTGTGCTCGTGTGTGCTGGTACCCACCCCACCCCTCGAGCCTGTCCAGTGCTCCCCATCTCTGGGATGTGCCCCCCTTTGCCCCTGCTCTTCCTGGGCATGCCCTCACCCTCTGCTGCACCTGCTGCCATCTCAGCCTGCAAGGCAGGGCCCAGCGTGGGTCTGAGGGGCATCAGCCCCTGGGAAACCCTCTTTGATTCCCACTCTTTATTTCCTTTTTGTACCTGCAATGATTCATGAAGCCTCTGCTGTTTCCAGAAGCAGCATCCCTGTTCCCAGGCTCACCTCAGCCCCAGGAGCAGGAGGAAAGGCCCATCCTCTCCTGCAATGAGGCACAGGTGAGCATTGGGTGTTGCCTGCCCTGATCCAGCCCACCTACACTCCCCCAGAACCCACCCTGGCAGTGAGCTCAGCCCCAGCAAYGCTGCTCTGCTTTTCCAGCTTCTCCAGCCACCCACAGGGGGGACAGCCTGCTCTGCTGGCCTCACTCGTGTCACCAGGGAGGCTGTTCTCCTCCTCTGTTGGTCTCCCCAACCCAGGGAGTGGAAGCCACATTTGTATGCGGAGTTTGAGAGCAATTAAATTGAATTCTAATTATTGTATATCACAAATTAGCAAATTCTACCATGCTAATATTAATTGCTAACATGGCGATAAGGCATATCAGGCAGTGAGGATGGAGCAGGAGTTTGCTTGCTCTGAGAGATGTGTGAASGCAGAAATTGCTGCAGACATGGATATCCCACAGCAGGGAGAGGTTCCTGGGCTGGGGGCACTGAGGTTTGGATTCAGGGCTGGAGCTCAGAGCAGGCTGGAACTGCCAGCGCTCAGCTTGGCCTCCTCAGGAAGGGCCAGAGGGCACCTGAACCACAGGGCAGGTGTGATGCAGATGTGCCTGCTCCCTCCTCCCCAGCCCAGGGAGTTTGGGTGTACCTTGTTGCATTCGTGGAAAATTCAATTTAAAAAACCAATGACTGGTTTGTTCTCAAGAGACAGCTCCCTAATCCCTGCCTGGAGCTGCTCTCCCAATACCCCTGGGATGTTCCTCCTCTGGAAGGGGTAGGAGACCCAATGCCATCTTGTTTATCCCATTCCATGAAGTTTCCATAGTGACCTTCGCCTCTGCCAGGCTGGACTCACAGCTAAACMCACACTGGGGCTGTGGGGATGGCCAAGGRCATCCAGCTCCAGCTGAGCCCTGGGACTGACACTGTGCTTTGGCAGGACCTGCTCTGAGCTTGTCACCGTGGCAGGGGCTGGCTGTGAGAAGCCCTCGCCCTGTCAGAGCCAGCCCGTACAACATCCTTGCATCACTCGGGAAATCCGAGGAGATCAAAGCAGGCYGTGGATGAGCCCTTCCCCTGGGAGAGCTAATCAAGGACACAACAACCCCTGCAGCTGCGGGATGGACCCCGACAGAGCCTGGAGGGGCACCCAGCTGGTGACTTGCGAGGAAGCCCCTCCCGAGGAGGTTGCTGCAGGTGCCTCAGTGCCCCTGGCAGTGGCTGGGCTTGTGGGGCTGCCRGGAGGGAAGCCAGGAGGGCAGGGATGTCCCCGGCAGCCGGAGTGGCAGCTGGGACAAGTCCTCAGCACGGTTCTGTGCTGGGAGGGAGCAGGGAGGCTGGGCAGGCTGCGGGCACACAGGCAGAGCCGGGTGAGGCTCAGCAGGCACAGAAGAGCAGCGAGCATCCCCCAGGACGGGCATTTCCCATCACTCATCCCCCAGGACTGGCATTCCCCGAGGAGCTTGTCCCAGGCAGGCTCTGCTCACCTGCAACTACAGTGATTTAATATCAATGAGGTAATTTTGTCCCAAGGGTTATTTATCTGTCTATTGAAAAACCCCAGCCCTGTATGAGTCACCGGGCTGCACTAGAGCCCTGTGATGAATTACACTTGGACACATGCTAAATGACATTTACCAATAAATTTATGCAGATTTCTCCTGTAATCCTTCTCCTCATCAGGAGTAGTAATGCTTTCTCTAATGCAAATGCACTGCGAGAGCCTCACCACATCAAACAGGAGCTGGGCTGAGCAGTTCGGAATGCAGAACGATCATCTTCCTTGTGCTCATGAATAACCATTTCCTACAGATGAATATTCAACAGAGCCCTGGCAGAGCCTGGCGCTCCTGCCAGAGCCCCCTCCGAGGCCTGTCCCAGTGCCCGTGCCCAGCAGCTCTGGCCAGCCCTGCAGGCAGATTTCACACTCTGATTTCACACTCACACTCCTTCCCCTCTGTGCTTCCAGCCCCAGAGCCCCTGGGCTGCACTAAGGAGCTCGGAGTGGGAGCAGAGCAGGGCTAGGCTGGCAGCTTTGTGGGTGCTGTGCTGAGCTCTCCTCTCCATCCAGACCTTTCCATGCCATGAGCACAGCCTCTCCTGGCACCCTCAGCCCAGCCTGTGGGCTGCACGTGGGCCCSATCGCAGGGTCACACCATTGCTGAGACCAGGAGGGTCCAGCACCCAGCTCACCCCATGGCACTCGCCCCATGGCACTCACCCATGCTCCTGACCAACACTTCACTGGCACAGGGTGCCCAGAGCAGCTGTGGCTGCCCCTGGATCCCTGGCAGTGCCCCAGGCCAGGCTGGGCACGGCTTGGAGCACCTGGGACAGTGGAAAGTGTCCCTGCCCACAGCAGGGGGTGGGATGAGAGGGTCTTTAAGGTCCCCTGCAACCCAAACCGGTTTGGGATTCTCTGATTCTTTCTCTGAAGACCCTGCAAAAACCTGGCAGTGTCTGCTCCTTCAGCTCCCAGTGCAATCCTGTGCTCCTTGCTGTGCTACAAGGAAAGGCTCCAGGTTCCCAGCTGCTGCTCTGGAGAGGGCAGGAGAAGGCAGGGGACAGCTGGGGACACCAGGACAGGTCTGCTCGGTGACTCCCCAGCACCCAGGCAGGGAGCATTTACACCACAAGGCCCCAGGCTGGGCACACAAGGGATCACTGAACACCCCCGGGGTGCTGGAGGGGGGATGCTGAACTGTAGAGCCCTCAGCCATCTCTGGTCAGTGGGGTTTACATTTTTGTTCATTTTAAAGATGATTGCATTCCGAGCAGCGATGATCCCAGCTGACGAACCGCCTGCCACTTCGTGGCTTGGCAGGAAAATCATGGGCTTTTTCCTTCAGTCCAAAACACAGACAATATGGAAACAAATGATTTCTTTCACAGTTGTTTAATATAATTTTCTCTGTTCTGGGTTTTATGCTCTGCCATCCTGGCAGTCTCAGTTAACCCAGGGCAGGGGCAGCTCCAGCACTCAGAGAGCTCCCTGCCAGCTGGATCAGCAGGGAGGAATGGGAGAAGGGCCAGGAGAGGCTGCTGCAGGGGCTGGCTGGGAGAGGGGCAGCTGTGCAGGGCACCCACTCTAGCTCTGCTGAGAACAACTGCCCCAAGGGCTTCTTTTGGAGCCCAGCAGCACCGGCTGCAGGCTTTCCGTGACCTGGGAGGTTAAAAGGCACTTCTAAAAGGCACCTATTAATGAAGGTGAGAGCTGCTGGGACACACTCTGAGAGTGATTTATGGCTTCTCCACTCACACAGAGCCAGCTCCATGCCCTTCTTCTACTTCTATTTATYTTTCTTCTTATCACTGTGAARTAAATATGAAGAGGATCTAAATCCAGACTCTCAACCCAGACTTTGCTGCTGCAGGACCAACAAAGGGGGAGCCTGGGRCTGTGATTGTACAACTCCCAAATCAKGAGATGTTTTTATAAMCCCTGCTCTGCATGGGAAATTCCTACCTGCTGTAACTGGAGGCAAAACAAGCTTGGAAATGCACAAAAACACCCATAGAGGACTGGGGGGTGCTGGGGAAAGCAGCAGCCCAAGAGGTATTTGCCAGGAGCCACCCTGGTTGTGCCTGGCAGTGATGTGGCCAAGCATCACCAGGGGAGAAGCTGCATCCACTGCTGCCCTCCTGCATCCCCTGCTGCTGCTGCTGCTCTCCTGCATCCCCTGCTGCTGCCCTCCTGCATCCCCTGCTGCTGCTGCTGCCCTCCTGCATCCCCTGCATCCCCTGCTGCTGCTGCTGCCCTCCTGCATCCTCTGGGCACGGTGCCTGGGTGGGGGCTTTTGTTCTGCAAATCTCGTGGGGCTGCTCCAGGTGTGCTGGACACGGTTCCCCACCATCCCTGGTGCCCAGCACTGCCTGGAGCTCAGCWCCCATCTGTCCTGTGCCAGCCTCACCTGTGCCACTGCTKCTTCACTACAATTTCTGAAGGTTCRGGCTATGAAATCCTGCCCTCGGTATAAACATTTTAATTACAAGTTTCCGGGACTTCTTTCCTAAGATAAACACATTTTAATTGCAAATTGCTTCTGCTGTCTTTACCCACCCCCCAACACTGCCAGCAGCTGCTGGAATTAATATTTAATGAAGCTGCCTCTGGGCTGGGCTGGATGCAGCAGTGGGGCTGGGGGACRCCGGAGCACCCCGAGAGTGCCTGGAGTGAGGGACAGGGGCAGCCTGGGGTGCAGGAGAGAGGCAGCTCCTTGGTCCTGCGAAGCCACCGCAGCTGGGGGCGGCCCTGGCCCCAGGACCTCGTGCTTGGAGCGCAGCAGCTGTGCCATGTGCCCTGCCCAACGGGACAGAGTCACCTGCGCTGAGTGTACCCACCAGCAGGGAGGGTGCAGGGGGGCTCCGGGCACTTTCTGGGCTTGGCCCCCATGGCACAGGGTCCTGCCGTGGCCACCTGCCTGTCACTCCCCATCAGCCCAGGCGGGTGCACAGCCACGAGCACAGGCTCCGTGTCCCTGTGCCACCGCTGCCTGTCCCCAGAGCCACCCCGTGAGGAAATGCCATTAGCTCTTTGTGTGGCATCTACAACGCCATCAGCTCTTCGTGTGCATCTCACAATGCCATCAGCTCTTCGTGTGGCATCCCCACAACGCCATTAGCTCTGTCGTTGTGGCATCTCACAAACCCATTAGCTTTCGTGTGGCATCTCACAACGCCATTAGCTCTTCGTTGGCATCTCACAACGCCCATTTAGCTGTTCGTGTGGCATCTCACAACGCCATAGCTCTTCGTGTGGATCTCACAACCGCCATTAGCTGTTCGGTGGCATCTCACAACCCATTAGCTCTTCGTGTGGCATCTCACAACGCCATCAGCTGTCATGTGGCATCTCACGCAAGGCCATTAGCATCATCTTGGTGCATCTCACAACGCCATCAGCTTTCGTGTGCGCATCTCACAACGCATTAGCTGTTCGTGTGGCATCTCAGTGCCACCAGCTGCAGGTCAGGTCTCCGGGCACGGGGCACCACGTGCTAGCCCTGCAGCACTGAGCCCCCAGAGCAGCGCCAGCAGYTCCTGTGGGGCTGGGGGTTTGTCACCTGGGCGGTGGCTCTGTGGCTTCTCCGGTGACACCGTCGCTGAGCCCAGAGCTGGCAGAGCTCAGGGAACACCTGCACAGGTGCTGTGCCATGGGGGCTCAGGTGGCCCCAGGACCGTGCTCTGGCACGTGTGCTCAGCTGCCACCCCCAGCCTGAGTGGCACTGCACGTGCTGCCCTTCCCAGCACGGCTGTCACCGTGGCTGTCACCTGGACTGTCACCACAGCTCCTGGGGAGCCAGCTCTGCCCAGGCTGTGGCTCTGGCTCCAGCACAGGGACTGTGATCAGCCCCACACAGGCCTTGGTGTGTTTGGAACCCACGCTGCACCCCCAGGATCTCACATAGGGAACCAACTGAGAGCTCCCACTGCTCTGCCTTTTGTTCCTTCACTTTTTGTCCCCCTTTTCTCTCTTCAAATCTTCCTTTGAAACCCAAACTTCCTGCAGTTTGAAATGGACAATCAGGCCGCCCCGGCAGCTGCAGCCCAAGAGCTTCAGCTCTTGGCAGGAGGATCAGAACTACAAAACTATTTCTTTGAGGCAAATTATGCATTCATCCAGCTCATTTGAAACAAAATATGATTTGCAATTTAACTTTCCATAATGAGCTCCTGCTATTATACCGTTTCCATAATGGCTGGTTTCATTGGAACAGATTGTTGGTGCACATGGTTTACAAAACATTTTCAATGCAAGCCCCGTTTTTTCTTATTTTAAATAGCAACAGCTGCTAAGCATGATAATTATTGTATTTCATCAAAATAAACTTACCGAGTTGCTTCTTGATGCCACTCGTCACAATTTTCCAGCAGACCTGCAGGTTATTAAAGAAGCTGAAACTTTAATTCAGCAAAGTGAGAGCAGCACCTCATCCAACTCCCTGCCACGGGCAGGGACACCTTSCACTATCCCAGGCTGCTCCAAGCCTGGCCTTGGACACTGCCAGGGATGCAGCAGCCACAGCCTCTCTGGGCAGCCTGTGCCAGGGCCTCAGCACCCCRRGAAAGGGCTTTCCCCCAGTATCTAATCGCAGCCTACWCCCTGACATTCCTCCCTGCCCTGTATGACATGCTCTGGTAAATAGTCTCCCTCCATCTTTCCTGTAGGCTCCCTTTGGGTACTGGAGCACCAGGAGCAGGCAATGAGAAGCTGTGGTAATTAATTCCTAATTGCCTTTGCCTGCATCACTGTTTGCCATGGTGCTCCCAGGGCACCTGTCAGGGCTCCCCAGCGTGGAGCAGCCMCAGAGCCCCTGTCCCCAAACACCCCCAGCTCCTGCTGACCCTCTCCAACACCAGYTCAGGTGCTGAAGGAGGATTTTCTCCTCTAGCTGGAGGGAGGATAATGGCAGAGGGACAGCAGTTTATTACTGAAGAGCAGGTGAAAGTCTTATTTGTTGAAAATTTTCCGRGGAACTTTTGAGGGCTGTGTTTAGTGGCTGTGGTCGGCAGGGGATTTACGGATGTGCAGGATAACGATGCTGGAGAAGCTATTCCAGCCGCCAGTGAAAGGCTGCCCTTTACAGCACCTCAGCGTTTGGATTTAGATGACAGGTAGTAATGGCACCACAGAAACCATTACTGTCCATCAAGTAAACGATATAAACGGTTTGGCCTTACCCAGACTCTCATGAGCTGTAGCAAACTGTAAAAATCCCCCAAAAAATCAAACCCAGAAAGGACAAAAGATGCTTTTCAGGAAGCAACAGCCTGCAGGAGTAGGGACTGGGGAGCTTCCCTCGCAGCAGACAGCGGAGAGGGCCGTGCGCTTGTCCCGATGTGGATGCGGAATTAGGAAACGAGGGCCGAAGGCGAAGCTCGGTGCTGCAGCCAGCGCCCAGCTGCCATTCCCCTCKGCGGGCTCCGTGCCAGCAGCAGCTCCCGCAGGCTGACAGCGCTCCGCCGCCGGCTTTGTCATCGCAGCACCAACACAGCAATTCAAGCCCTCCCCTGGGAGGCAAACGGGAGCTGCAGCCCCGGGCCCGGAGCGGGAACGCCCCAGCCGGGGCTGGAGCCCTCCGGGGCTGCGCCGTGCCCGGCCCGCTCCGCCTGCGGGGGCCGTGCGTGACCCCGAGGGACAGACAGACAGACAGACACTGCTGGGCTGTCTCCGCCACCGCAGCCTTCCCCAGGGCCCTGCGGGACGTGCGCTCCGGCTCCCCCGCCCCTGGGATCRTTCCAAGGGCAAAACCACCGAGTGTCCCCGAGCGCTCCGCTCCGGCCGGCCGAGCCCGCACGCCCCGCTCGCTTCGCGGTGTTTACAGGGCTCCCACGATGATCTAACGCTGCACAAAGCCATCGTAGATAAATATAGAGCACTGCAGCACCATCAATCAGCCGGCTAGGCAGCGCGGCAGGATCGGGCTCACGGGGGATGTGGGTCCGCTGGCACTCGGGGAGGGGAGCGGGTGCCTCTCGGTGTGACACCGGCCCCTCTGTCACCGCCTGGGCTGTCCTGCCCGCGGTGGAGGTGCCCAGGACGCTGCCGTGCCCGGCGCGGCTGGCGTGGAGCGGCGCTGGCGGCCGCGCGCAGACGATGGGCTATCGTACTGTTTATCAAGGGCTGGCGGAAAGAAAACAAGCTAATGGGGCATTTGCTGGTTCAATTCGTTGAATTTGAACAAATCTTTTTAATCCTCCTCTCCCGGGGATTGGAAAGGTCAGGAAATGGGCAGAATGTGCACTTTCAGGTATTGAAATTAAACTTGTTAAGAAATCCATATTGATTTGCACTTCTCTGAGAAATATTGAAGCCTCCAGATTTAGCCTGGGTATTGATTTTCTCTTCCAGGGGAAAGACATCGGCACAAAGGGAAGATATTACACGTGGCAGTAAACACCTTCAATCACTGCCCGCTCTGCCTCCATCAGCGCAAGGAGCCGGGCCGGCGCTGCACCGCAGCTTTCTGCGCCCCCCGCAGCTTCCTGCGCCCCCCGCAGCCTTTCTGCGCCCACCGCAGCTTTCTGTGCCCCCCGCAGCTTCCTGCGCCTCCCCCAGCCTTTCTGCGCCCCCCGCAGCTTCCTGCGCCCACCGCAGCTTCCTGCGCCCACCGCAGCCTTTCTGCGCCCCCCGCAGCTTCCTGCGCCCCCCGGCGCTGCACCGCAGCTTCCTGCGCCCCCCGGCCGCTCAGAGCCTGCCTGAGCGGGAAGAGGGATTTGGGCTCTGCCCTTAAGGCCCTGCTTTAGCTTGCGGTCAGCCACAATCAAAACCAATTGCTCGGGAAGTTGGAGATGGTCAYTGTAGGTCCCTTCCAACTGAACTATTCCACTCCACTCTACTCCGTGTTTAGCGCTGCCAGCCCTTTCACTGCTTTGCTTTTAAATATGGCCCTAAGATGGGGGTGCGACTCTCCTTTGACTGTTTTTAACACATGCAATCAGCAACTACGGCAATTAAGAGGCTTAATTAGCATCTGAATCAGCCTTCTCGAACAACCCCCTTTGCAACAGTAGCAAATAAGGGTGAGGGAGTTGAAATTCCCCATGTGAGGGTGRGCAGGCCCYGGCACAGGGTGCCCAGAGAAGCTGTGGCTGCYCCTGGATCCTYGGAAGTGTCCAAGGCCAGGCTGGGATGRTGGAAGCTGTCCCTGCCCGTGGAATGATTTGAGCTTTAAGGTCCATTTCACCCCAAAGCATTCTGTGGTTCTGTGAAGGAGGTGCCACCTGGCTGAGGCTGTTTGTGGAGCTCCCAGGAGGATTTCACTCCAACAGAGCTCCCGTGCTGGGCTTCCCAGAGGCCTGTCCATTATTGCCAGGAAGGATTGGGATGTGCAGACTTTGGGCAGCAGAGCCAGGGCGAGGCCGTTCAGGCTCACACACCGCACACCAGATGTTCCCCTTCTGCGAGAGGAGTGAATGAGAGCCCCGCTGGCCCCAGAGCAGCCCCGGGGACCCTGTGGGAATCTGCCACTTCTGTCAGAAGGTTAAATAAGATTTCAATTAAGTGGCACATCACCGCGGACCAATTGCTTCCAAACTGCCTCCACTTAGACGAGCTCTGCTCCAGCGRGAGAGTTTAGAGCCGAACCTCCGTCTGCTCACGCGCTCCCTGCAGCCCAGCCTGGCCTCCCTCCTCCGTGCCGGCCACGCTGCGCCGCTCTCGGTGCCACTGCAGGGCCACCGTGACCTACTCAGCCAAGGAACTTGCCAAACTGGACAATTTTATTGTTTTTCTCATGGATCTCCCAGCCATTAGGGAATCACACCCCATCCGCACGCGGCTGCAGCCGCTCCCGCAGCACCACGGTCGCGCGTTGCCCCTCGGCTGTGCCCAGACAGTCATCTCTGACTGCGTGTGTACCAWCTGCAGGGAAGTAATTCGTTTTCTTGCAACATTAGAGGTGAATTAAACGCTGGATACTTGCTACCAGTCACTGGAGTAATTCTGCTCCTGAGTCCTTTCGAGGGAGGGAAGGAAAGGAAGGAAAGGAAGGAAAGGAAGGGAAGGAAGGGAAGGAAGGGAAGGAAGGGAAGGAAGGGAAGGAAGGGAAGGAGGGAAGGAAGGAAGGGAAGGGAAGGGAAGGAAGGGAAGGAAGGAAAGGAAGGAAAGGAAGGAAAGGAAGGAAAGGAAGGAAAGGAAGGAAAGGAAGGAAAGGAAGGAAGCCCTTTCGAGACCACAAGAAATTGCAAAAGGATGTTTTTCCACCAACCATGACAAAATTGAATTCCAAGCTATTTAATGCATGCACGAAACGCCATAGAGGAACCCAGCCCGAGCACTCCATCCAGCACGACAGGGAAAGGGGTTCGGAACACAAGCATCGCTCCGGCACTAGCTCAGTGCTTCCAGCTCCGGCCTTCCAGGCGATTCCACCGAAGGGTAACTACCGGGTAAGGGTTCTCACGGGCAGGGCTATCGCCAGCATTTCCATGGACACACAGCTATGGGAACACTGCGGTTATGATCACACGAACGATGGAGACCTCGGGAAGCCGCTGTCCCGGGAGGGTTGGAGCCCGCTCAGTCCGCGGGGCGCCAGGGCCAGGGTCCTAGCGCGGCCCGTCCCCTCCCCTCGGGGGTCCCGCTCCCGCCGCGGGCCCGGCCCAGCCAGTGGCATCTCAGGAGTGAAAACCAGCCCCGCGGGCAGGGGCACGGGGAGCCTCCGGGCTTGTCCTTAAAAACGGGGTTTCACAGGTTACACCGTCACGAGGGTGATGCCATGCAGCCTGCCCACGGCCCAGCCCGCCTCAGACCGGCGTGGTTCGTCTGTTGGCCGGGTTGTTGTGCAAAGACTCCTTGAACTCTTTGGGGATGGAGTTATGGACCTGTAAAAAACCGTGGTCCCGCTCCGAGTTGAGCAGCGTCCCCATGGTAACCTTGGAGGGATCCCTGGAGAGGGTGAACATGGAGATGTCGGTGGAGGGGATGGTGCTGAACCCTTTGCTGATGGGCGACATGTCCCGGGAGCGGGGCTCGGTGGAGCGGGAGCTGGACCGCCGGCGGAAGCGGTACCTGTAGGGGGGCAGGCGGGTGAAGGCCGACCTCTTGAGCAGCTCCGAGTGGGACCTGGCGCGGATCTGGCGGTGCTTCTCGATGTACATGTGCACGGCGATCACCCCCACCATCTCGGCGATGATGAAGGACAGCGCCCCGAAGTAGAAGGACCAGCCGTAGGAGTAGCTCTTCTTGGAGTCGCTCTGCCCCGGGTCCCCCGCGTTGGCCGAGATGTACACTATGATCCCGATGATGTTGCTGAGACCTGCAGCGGGGACAAGTGGGGCAGGCGCTCACCTGAGTGGCAGGAGTGGATGGGGGGACGTGTCCCCATGGGGCACYAACCCTCTGCCAGCACACTTGGACCAAATCCCCTTGCAGACCTCTGCTGATCTCCCAGGACACCTTATATTCCCTTACACATTCATTCCTTACACATTCCCTTATTCCTGTATATTCCCAGGAAGGAGGAATAACCACTGTTTTCTCTAGAAAAGGGAGATTTCAGGARCTGGTTGTGCTCTGCTTTGCTGAGCAGGGAATGCAGGAGCCTGGCTGGTGCCATRCAGCAGCAGAGCCAGCCTGAGGGGTACAGGGGGATCCCCCCAGCATGAAGCCAGCTGGGAGCAAAGGGAAGCTGGAATGGCTCTGTCTCTTTCTGTTTCTGGTGGAGTCCTGAGGCTTCATTTGGGACAGGGGCAGCCCAGGCCCCACCAGCAGCCAGCAGGGCTGTGCTGCAGGCTGGGGAGAGGCTGGTGCATTCCCAGATTTACTTAATGAATCAATTATGTTCTCTCTGCTGTTTTCTCATCTGCATCAGCAGCTCCTGCCAGCCAAGGAGGAAGAGTCATTTGTCTTTTTGTGGGGAGAAGAAAAACACAAAATAGAGCGGTTCCTTGAGACAAAGACATTGTCACGCGATAATCAGGGGAAGCGGTGGGGAACAGCACAGAGAAATGAGTAATCCAGCAGGAACAGCCTCTCCAGAGAGTGGTTTCCATGTGGCAGCCCCTGTGCCTGGTCCTGCTGCTGCTCACACAGGGCCCAGTGACTGTCCCGGATGGAGGGCAGAGCGCCCAGTCCCTGTCCCAGGGTCTGGGGACCCCAGGGGTGGCTGCACTTGGGGAGCCCCTCCCGGGCTGTGCCCCACATGGCTCTGCTCGAGGCAGGGCAGGGGGGCACTTGAAGCCCTGYCTGGCACAGGGACCATGGCCAGAGACCCCTGACACCTTTCCCTTCTGTGGGGATTTCCCACAGGGCTGGAACAGCTCTCAAACCTCAGAATCTCTCTGTGCAGATAGGCTGGGAGGACCCACACCCCGCCCATGTGTCCCCCCCTGTGTCCCCCATGTCCCCCAGGYTGGAGGGGCCCCTGGGCAGCTCCTACCTGCAGAGACGAAGAAGATGCCAGCGCTGAGGATGACGTTGTGTTTGCTCTTGTAGAACTCGCTGGCGGCCACGCACAGGCCCCCAAAGAACAGCAGCCCCACGCTGAGGATGGGGAAGATGCTGGATGCTCTCACTGCACCTGTGGGACAGGGACAGGGGCAGCATCAGCCCCCAGCACCCCCTGAACCTGCACCAGGGAAGGGTCTGTGCGAGGGCACCCCTTGTGCTGCCAGGATGGATGGGGAGACAGARCACTGCTCCCCACCAGGCATCCTCYGCTTGTCATGGAGCTCTGGGATGGTTTGGGCTGGAAAGGACCCTCACACCATCCAGTGCCACCCCTGCCAKGGCAGGGACACCTTCCACCAGCCCAGCTTGATCCAAGCCCCATCCAGCCTGGCCTTGGGCACTGCCAGGGATCCAGGGGCAGCCACAGCTGCTCTGGGCACCTGTGCCAGGGCCTGCCCACCCTGCCAGGGAAGGATTGCTTCTGCATATCTCACCTGAATTT
Organism: Sporophila hypoxantha; assembly: GCA_002167245.1. Taxonomy (NCBI): domain Eukaryota; kingdom Metazoa; phylum Chordata; class Aves; order Passeriformes; family Thraupidae; genus Sporophila; species Sporophila hypoxantha. The sequence goes on from NDFG01000080.1 coordinate 815,849, forward strand.
CCCCTCTTTCAGCAGAGAGCATGGGCAGTCCCAAGGCTGGGTGAGGGTGGCCCTGGAGCCAAGGGACACTGTCCCCTCAGTGTGAGCAGGTGCCAGGCACTGTGGCACAAAKGACACCCTGACATGCAGAGCCACACGTGTGTGCCACACTGCTGAGGGCTCACCCCGAGCTCTGCATTCCCAAACAAGAACAGAGGCAGCAGGGGTGTGCAGCAGCCCTGGGCACCCCCTGAGCTGCTGGGGCTGCAAGGRGTCCTGGGAGAAGGGCCCTGTGCCCACGGCCTGGTGCTCAGCCCCAGCGCCCTGGCTGACCCAGCTGCTGCTCATCCAGCTGTTGCTCTGCACTCTCAAATTTCCACAGCTCCGCTCACCCAGTGGAGAGGAGAGCGAGTTTAATGAAATGGCTTTGCAGCTTTAGTAGATTAGTGCTGAAGTTCTCCCACCCCCTCTCACATTTAAAGTAAAAAGTCTATTTTAAAGCCCCCAGGAGTGGAATTTTAATGGAGCTTCTCTGTATTTCTCTGCTTTAATAACGGCCCTATCTGAGGGATGAGAGCCCAAGCCAAGGCACAGTGTATTTTTGGTGCAGCAGGTAGTGATCTGCTGCATTCATTACTCTCTCCTGTCACTGTGGAAGCTGATCCACGTAGGAAAGTGGATTGGGCTGGGYTTAAGGTCCCTTCCAAGCTGGGCCATTCTGGGATGCTGTGGGAAAGCCTGTGGTCCTGCCCTGGGGCTCGGCTGGCCCCTGGGACAGGAGGAGCCACCTTTCCCAGGAAATGTGCCAGCTCAGTTCCTCTGTGTCCCTGTGCCCTGCTGCCTGTGCAGAGCACCCGGGCCTGCTCCTCGTGCTCCCAGCAGGGCCTGGCTGCAGGCTCGGGGAGCAGGGCCACCAGCAGGGACAGGGAGAGGGGTCCCTGTGCTGCTGCACCTCGGACCTGCGGGGTCCCAGGCCCCCGTGGGGGCACCAGGACACTCGGGCTGTGCAGCCACTGCTGGCACTGGCCGTGGGGAYGGCGAGTGCCAGCCCAGCGTGCCAGGAGCACGTGGCACTGAGGCATGGCACGGCCAGGCTCGGGGAGCCCAGAGGGTCCCTGAGGCTGCACGGGGAGCCTGTCAGGCTGTGACCCTGCTGGGTGAGCCCAGGGCACAGGGAGGGGGTGCCCTGCAGTGCCCGGGGATGGGTGCACAGGGGAGCACTCACGGAGCAGGTACTCGGCCGTGTCTTGCTCGTAGTCTGCATCCTCAGGGAAGTGGTCGATTTTCTTGCACACTCCTCGGAAGGTTCCTGGGGAGACACRAGCCAGGAAATGCTCAGATCCTGCTGGCCAGGACGGGCAGCAGCCCAGGGGCCTTCATGCTCTAAATGGACACTGAGGCCCAGCGTGGGACTGCCCAGAGCAGCAAGGGGCAGCGAGGGGTGGCAGGAACTGCAGCATCTCCCCCGAAGAAGGGCAGCCCCCTCAGCATCCTGGCTCTAGAGCACGTGCTCAGGTCGTGCTGGCTCTGTCCCCTCTGCCATGGCACCAGGAGGGCACGGCACCAGGGACCAGGGCTCCAGACAGCACGAGCCAGCCCTCAGGGTGTCCTGCACGCTGCCAGGCTGTGCTCGGGGAGCTGAGCAGCACGACAGGCATCAGTCAGAGGCTGAAGATGAAGCTCTGGAGGAGGCAGGCTGTCATCCCGAGGGAGACCCAGCAAAGGAGGGAGAATCGCCTGCCCCTGTTGCTTTGGGAACTGTGGGAGAAGGGGACGCACTGGGCACGGTGAGGACACCAGCTCACAGCACAGCCCCCAGCCTCCTCCTCCTCCTCGCAGCTCTGSGTTCCACCCACCTTGTCCCAGTACCCAGAGCCAGCAGGGTCTGCTCCGCCGGTCCCTCTGCTCTGCAGCCACCAGGCAGTGCCAGAGCGGGGCTGCAGGGAGGGATGGAGGGATGGAGGGATGGAGGGATGGATGGATGGATGGATGGATGGATGGATGGATGGATGGATGGATGGATGGAGGGATGGATGGATGGATGGATGGATGGATGGATGGATGGATGGATGGATGGATGGATGGATGGATGGATGGATGGATGGATGGATGGATGGATGGATGGAGAGCAGCCCTGAGGAGAGCTGGAGAGGGACTGTGGACAAGGGCAGGGAATGACAGGACAAGGGGGAATGGTTTCACACTGACGGAGGGGAGGCTCAAATTAGATATATGRAAGGAATAATTCCCTGTGAGGGTGGGCAGGCCCTGGCACAGGTTCCCAGAGCAGCTGGGGCTGCCCCTGGATCCCTGGCAGTGCCCAAGGCCAGGCTGGACAGGGCTTGGAGCAGCCCAGGACAGCTGGAGTTGTCCCTGCTATGGCAGGGGTGGCACTGAATATCTTGAAGGTCCCTTACACCCCAAACCATTCCGCAGTTCCATGGTTCTGCTCTCCCCAATTTACAGACGGGTAGGGCAGCACTGCAGAGATGCAGATCACGAGCATCTGCTCGCTTTGGGTGCTCAGCTGGAGCCGGGGATTTCACAGCCCTGGCGCGGGCTCTGCGCGGGAGGTGACGCTGCTGTCACAGCCCGGCCCGCCCGCCAGCGGGGCTGAGCCCCCCGAGCCGCTCCTGCCTGCCTGGGACGTTTTGCTTCTCCTGCCTTGTGGGAGACTTCCCCTCATCCCCAAGGGCAGATCTGCTCCAACTGACGTGGCAAGAGATTTCTAAAGAGCGACCGAGCTCGTGTGCCCAGAGCAGCCCCTGCCTGAGGCCCAGAGCTGYCCCTGAGCCCCTCAGGGAGCGGCACGGACGGTGCCACACACGGCACCCGTGCGGGATGGCCGGGATCTCCTGCGCAGCCCATGGACAGCAGCTCCCGCACAGCCGATGGCACACACGGCACCGGTGCGGGGTGGCCGGCAGTTCCCGCAGAGCCCATGGACAGCAGTTCCCGCACAGCCCATGGCACACGCGGCACCGGTGCGGGATGGACAGCAGCTCCCGCAGGGCCCGTGGCCGGCAGCTCCCGCAGAGCCGATGGCACACACGGCACCGGTGCGGGATGGACAGCAGCTCCCGCAGGGCCCGTGGCCGGCAGCTCCCGCAGGGCCCGTGGCCGGCAGTTCCCGCAGAGCCGATGGCACACACGGCACCGGTGCGGGATGGACAGCAGCTCCCGCAGAGCCCATGGACAGCAGCTCCCGCACTGCCCGTGGCCGGCAGCTCCCGCACGCTGCAGAGGGCACAGGGGCCATCCCGTCCCCGCAGCCCCCAGGTCGGGTCCCCAGGGCCGGGCCGAGCGCGGAGCCGGCAGACAGGGCTCGAGGGGAGGAGGAGGAGGAGGAGGAGGAGGAGGAGGAGGAGGCGCGGCTGTCTCGCACCTCGGCTGAGCGGGGCTGGCAGCAGCCACACGGGCCCGGCTGCGGGATGCACCGCAGCTCAGCCCGCGGCACCGGCCCTGCGGGCACGGGCTGAGCTCCCGGAGCGGCTGCGGGCTCACGGGGGGCGGCAGCAGCGGGAATTCATTGGGGCTGCCTGGGGCGATAGGCAGGGTATCTCCAATGTCAGCAGACGCAGCTGTTTCCAGCACGCACACCGCCTCCGCAGCCCCGCTGCCCTGTCCCGGGGCACAGAAGCGGCAGCCCCGGTCCCGCTGCTGCCCGGCTGAGCGCTCACACCCCGCCGCAGCTCTGCTGCTTCCCATGCAAGGCGCGATCGCTCTGACCCTCCAGCCTCTCACGCTGGAGAGGCGGCCAAAGACTGATGCGCAGAGAACACGTTCATCCCTGGCTGGAGCGCTGAGGAGCGCCAGGAGATTCTCCCAGCCGGGGAGAAGGAGCCGCGGGAGGCTCGCAGGGCAGGGCTCGCAGCCCCATCTGGGGCGGGGCCAGCCCAGCCCGGCCCAGCCCAGCCCGGCCCGGCCCGGCRGCACAGCTGCTGCACCGCGATGGGGCTGAGCCAGGCTGCTCAGGGAAATGCAGGCCTTGGCAGGGATGCCGGGCATGCCGGCAGCAGTGACTGTCCCAGCTGGCCGGACACGCAGGGACTGACCTGCTCCCAAACCTGCCCACTGCCCTTCCTGCCACCCTGGCATTGCCACAGGACCGTGTGATTAAGCAGCACCATTCCCAGGGAGCTGGCACARGAACAGCTCAGCCTCCCTCTGCTGCCCAGCAGCACGGGATTTGTCTCTAYGTTGTGGTGTCAGGAGATAAGAAACAGGCAATATCTGAGAAAATCATCACACCCTGCTCAGCAGGCACCATCCCTCCTCCTGCCAAACCCTGATGTGCTCAGCACCCACCAGGGAGTGGGGAATTCCTGCCATGCTCAGGGCTGAGCAAAGCCCAGGGCTCCTGGCACATCCCAAAGGGACCAAGAGCCTGCTGTAGGAGGACCCTCCAGTTCTCCTCTGGACAARCGATCACAGCATCTCAGAACCCCCGAATTGTTTGGAAGGGACCCAAAGACTCAGGCCAGCTCCRTGCCCGCAGCATCCCCTGGCCTGCGCTGTTCATCCCGAAGCTCCTCCACACCTGCTGCAGGAGAAGGCTGGGGAGTGGCAGCAGTGCGCAATGCGAACACCCCGCAGCAGCCCCGGGCTGTTCCAGGGCTGTGTTACAGGTCCCGGGGCGGGATGCAGCCCCTGCCCTCCCCGCACAGCCCGCGGAGCCTCTCCCGCCGCAGCGCTGTCAGCACACACACCCGAGGGACAGCCGCCCGCTGTCACCCCGGCGCTGTCATTCCTTATCACGGCGCTGTCTTCTTAATCAGAGCCCTTATCTGGAGCTGCTGCACTCCCCCAGCGAGCCGCGGCTGCTCACGGCCCCCGTGGGACTGAGCAGAGCAAGCGGCTCCCGGCTCCTCACCCCGAGGAAAGCTTCCCAAAACCTCGGGAGCAGAGCCCAGCACCGCAGCAAAGCCAGCCGGAGCCCTCCGGAGAGACCCCCGCCTCTCCACACCGAGCACTGACCCGAAACGCATCCAGCAGCTTCAGGGGAAATCCTTCCCAGGGCCGCTCCAGAGGCTGGAGCGGGTTGGAGGTGCTGGAGCCCAGCTGGAAAGCTGGCACCCTTCTGAGAAGGGAGCGGGCAGAGGGCAGTGGGCAGAGGGCAGTGGGCCGTGGGCAGTGGGCAGAGGGCAGTGGGCCGTGGGCAGTGGGCAGCGGGCAGAGGGCAGTGGGTAGTGGATAGTGGGCAGCAGGCCGCGGGCAGGACCCCTCCCCACCTCCCTGTGGGCACTCTCAAGCACTCAGGACACGGGTGGTGCATTTCCCTTTGAGCTGCCCCAGCCCCTCACTGCCGGTGCTGCTGTTAATGGCAGTGGATGCCCGGCAGCTGCCTCCTCACCTGGCAGCACGTGGGGCAGGGAGAGCCCCTGCCAAGTGGGAGCCCTCGGGCAGACCCCCCACACCTACGATTTAGTGCATTTATATACATTGAAGGCTGTTTTTGATTTTCCCGAAAAAGGAGGTTACTGTAGTTATGAAGTGCACAGTGTGTTCATTAAAAATCCATGGTGAAACCCATGTGAACAGGAACCAGGAGAGGCAAGGAGCACTGAGCAAGA
>NDFG01000080.1:832193-896128 GCA_002167245.1 Sporophila hypoxantha
CAGCTCGGTTGCCAGTGCTGCGATGTGGGGTCCGCCGGCTAGACACTGCCAGCGAACATGCTGCCAGGCCACACTGACCCACGCTGACCACACTGACCACAGGTGACCACGCTGACCACGCTGACCACGCTGACCACATTGACCACACTGACCACACTGCACCAACATTGGACCACACTGACCATTACGCTGACCACCTGACCACTGCTGACCATGCTGACCACACTGACCCAGCGATCAGCCACGCGACCATGTGACCACGCTGACCCACTGACCATGCACTGACCACACTGACCACATTGACCACTGAGCCATGTGACATCTGCCACGCTGACACAAGCTGACCAGTGACAGCAGCCCTGGCATGGCTCCCCACAGTGCCCCAGCCATGGCAGCTGTGGGAAGGGAGCACAGGTGGGGACTCCAGTGCAGGCTTGGGGGGGTGGGGGCCAGGGCTGCTCTGTGCAGCAGGCAGGTTTGGGTGCTGGGAAGGGACTGTGCTCATTTTGCTCGTTTTTTCCTGAGGCCTGGGACATGTTGAGTTTTCCTGTGTGATGGAAATACAGGATGTGATGAGAGCACCTAAGGAGAGGCGAGGCATGAGGTGGAGAGGCAGTTACCTGTCTGAGACTGCCTGGTGGATTAGCAGGCTGCAGTTTAACCCAGTGAGACTTTCCATCAGGACAGGCTGGAGCAGGGACAGCCCAGCCCGGTGGCACTGCTGCCACACAGCCCCAACAGGTGCCATGGGCACGGGGCTCTGCGAGGGCCACGAACAGCACCCAGGCACAGCCCTGGGTTTAGGGAATCCTGAGCCTCGCCCTGGTGGAGGATGTATTGGGATAAAGTGAATTACTGTCCTCTAATGGAGGTGAAATGAGGCTGGCTGGACCCTCAGGCTGCTCCAGCCCATGTTCTTGTGGCACACGGCCAGATGCCACGAGTCATAAGAATCCTTCTTCTGGGCACAGAGGCCTGGTGCCCCTGCCAGCTGGCACCGGGCTCCAGGGCTGGGTTGAGAAGTGTCCGGGAGGAGCTGTGCCCCAGCTCGCTGCCACCAGACCTGCTTCGAGCACAGGGTGCAAAACTCACCCTCCTGGGATGCCGCGGTGCTTTCCGGGCAGAAATCCTGACTTGTGGGGCGGCTCAAAGAGCCGCTTCCCTCACTGCCTGCGAGCAGCACGTGATGAGTATAAACGCTGTGAACAGCTCAGAAAGAGGCATTTTACTGCCTGCATAGGCGTGGTGCAGAGCCTGTCATCTCCGGAGCTGCTCCCGTGTAATAGAGGTGGAAGGCTGAATTTGAATGAGGCTCGAGTGGCTTTTTTCCCTGCAAGGTCACTGGCTCCACGCCGGCTGTAAATAATTAGGCTGGCTGCCGAGGCTGCGAGCCCCCGCGCTGTGGGGCTGCGGCAGCTGGGCCGTGCTGGGCTGGGCTGGGCCGTGCGCTGGGCTGGGCTGGCCGGGCTGGGCTGGGCTGGGCCGGGCTGTGCCGGGCTGTGCGGGCTGTGCCCGGGCTGTGCCGGGCTGTGCCGGGCTGTGCCGGGCTGGCTGGGCTGGCTGGGCTGGGCTGGGCTGCGGCCGTGCTGGCTGGCCTGCTGGGCTGTGCCAGGCTGGGCTGGCCGTGGCGTGCTGGGCTGGGGCTGGGCTGTGCTGGTGTGTGCTGTGCTGTGCTGGGCTGTGCCGGGTGGGCTGGGCCGGGCCGTGCTGGCCGGCTGGGCCGGCTGGGCCGGGGCTGGGCCGGGCCGGGCCGTGCTGGGCCGGGCCGTGCTGGGCTGGCTGGCGCTGTGCTGTGCTGGCACGGTGCCGTGCTGGGCCGTGCCATGCTGTAGCCATGGCTGCGGCTCGTGCTGTGCTGGCTGCGCGTGTGCGGACTGTGCTGGGCTGGCTGGGCTGGGCCGGGCTGGCCGTGCCGGCTGGCTTGGGCTGGGCTGGGCGTGCCGGTGCTGGGCCGGCTGCGCCGTGCTGTGTTGGGCTGGGGCTGTGCCGTCCGTGCTGCTGCTCGTCTGTGCTGTGCTGTGGGGAGGGTGCCCCAGGGATGATGTCGGGTCCGCCGGGCCCTCCGCGAGGTGGGCACTGGCCAGGAAGGTGCCACGCATGACGTTTGCTGAGCAGCCGGGGAGCAGTGCCCGGCTGCTGCTGCCAAGAGGCTCGTGGCGCTTTGGTGCAAATCCCTCCCTCCCAGCAATGAGTTTTGCCTTTGTGAGGTGAGCCAGGTGGATTCGCAGTGACATCACCTACCACGGCTCCGGGGAACTCCTCCCACTGGCCTGCAGGGTGATTGCCATCCAGTCCCCTGGCACAAGCCCCGGGCAGTGCTCTGGGGACAGGCAAGGTGTGATCCTGCCATGCTCTGTCTCTAGAATGAACTGGCCAGGTGTGCAGAGCTGCACGCTCTGTGCTCGGGATGGACATGGCCAGGTTGCAGCAGCTGCCATTGGTTATTCCTTGGCCTTTCCTTTCCCTTGGGTGGGGAACAAAAGGAAAAAACCAGGCCGGTGTGCAGAGCTGCATGCTCTGCTCTCTGGGATGGACAGGCCAGGTGTGCAGTGGCTGGCCTATGCTCTGCTCTCTAAATATGAACTGGCCAGGTGTGACAGTGGCTGCCATGCTCTGCCTCTAAACATGAAACTGGGCAGTGTTTCTGCAGTGCTGCCATGCTCTGCTCTCTTAAAATCGAACTGCCAGCAGTGTGGCAGTGCTGCCCCACGCTCTGCTCTCTGGGATGGGCTGAGGTGAGGCACTAAGCATTAATTCATTGCTCAGTGCTCCTTGCCTCTCCTGGTTGGATTCCTGTTCACATGGTTTCACCATGCATGGATTTATATATGAACACACTGTGCACTTCATGAACTACAGTAACCTCCTTTTTTCGGAAAATCAAAAAACAGCCTTCAATGTATATAAAGTGCACTAAATCGTAGGTTGTGGGGGGTCCTGCCGAGAGGCTCCCCACTTGGCAGGGGCTCTCCCTGCCCACGGTGCTGGCCAGGTGAGGAGGCGAGCTGCCGGGCATCCACTGCATTAAGCAGGCAGCACCGCGGCAGTGAGGGGCTGGGGCAGCTCAAAGGAAATGCACCACCCGTGTCTGATGCACTTGAGAGTGCCCAACAGGGAGGTGGGGAGGGTTCCTGCCGCGGCCTGCTGCCGCACTATCCACTACCCACTGCCCTCCTGCCCGCTGCCCACTGCCACGGCGCCCACTGCCCTCTGCCCACTGCCCACGGCCACTGCCCTCTGCCCACTGCCTCTGCCGCCTCCCTTCTCAGAAGGGTGCCAGCTTTCCAGCTGAGGGCTTCCAGCCCTCCGACCCACTCCAGCCTCTGGAGTGGCCCTGGGAAGGATTTTCCCTGAAGCTGCTGGATGCATTTCGGTCAGTGCTCGGTGTGGAGAGGTGGGGGTCTCTACGGAGGGCTCCCGCTGGCTTTGCTCGGTGCTGGGCTCTGCTCCCGAGGTTTTGGAAGCTTTCTCGGGGTGAGGAGCCGGGAGACCGCTTTCTCTGCTCAGTCCCACGGGGGCCGTGAGCCAGCCGCGGCTCGCTGGGGCAGTGCAGCAGCTCCAGATAAGGGCTCTGATTAAGAAGACAGCGCCGTTTGATAAGGAATGACAGCGCCGGAAGGTGACACGGGCAGGCTGTCCCTCGGGTGTGTGTGCTGACAGCGCTGCGGCAGGAAGAGGCTCCGCGGGCTGTGCGGGGAGGCAGGGGCTGCATCCCGCCCGGGACCTGTAACACAGCCCTGGAACAGCCCGGGGCTGCTGCGGGGTGTTCGCAATTGCGCCATGCTGCCACTCCCCAGCCTTCTCCTGCAGCAGGTGTGGAGGAGCTTCGGGATGAACAGCGCAGGCCATGGCGATAGCTGCGGGCCGGAGCTGGCCTGAGTCTTTGGTCCCTTCCAAACAATTCGGGTTCTGAGATGCTGTGATCGTTTGTCCAGAGGAACTGGAGGGTCCCCCTACAGCAGGCTCTTGGTCCCTTTGGGATGTGCCAGGAAGCCCTGGGCTTTGCTCAGCCCTGAGCATGCAGGAATTCCCCACTCCCTGGTGGGTGCTGAGCACATCAGGGTTTGGCAGGAGGAGGGATGGTGCCGTGCTGAGCAGGTGGATGTGATGATTTTCTCAGATATTGCCTGCTTCTTATCTCCTGACACCACAACATAAGAGGCAAAATCCCGTGCTGCTGGGCAGCAGAGGGAGGCTGAGCTGAGCTGCAGCGGGCATGCTGAGAAGTGGCACGCTGGGGTGGAGATGGAAATCTATCCCAGACACTGACCAGACAGAGGAACAGGATGAGCAGCTCCYTAAATACCTGCCCATAATGAGGAGTGAGAAAAAGTGCTCCATCACGGGTGATTGCAATCTCAGGGACATTTGCTTGGCGCTTTTAAAAATTAAAGATAATAACTTTCTAACAGAAACAATCTTGCTGTCACCTTGGGGAAATTCTCTGCTTGGCCTCACTCAGAGGGCTGAGAGGAGCTGGAGGCGGGGGAAGAGCTGGTGCCCAGCCAGGGCAGGGCTGCCAGCCCAGTTTGATGCCTTCACTGTGACCCAGCTCAGCTCAGCGGAGCCAAAACCAGCCAGGACAGAACCAACAGGGAAAATGGAAACTCGGGAGCAAGGGCAGGAGCTTTCCTGCACCTCACACCCCTGCCGGCCCCACCAGAAAGGGGGAATTGAATTAAAAAATTAAAAATCGGGGACTTTGATATGGAAAGTAGCAGGCCACACACAAGTGGCTGATGGGAGGAGCTGATGGGATCAGTTAAAATAAATCCGCAGCTRAAAGGTCAAGGCACAACAAGGAGGAGTTCTGTCATTGTGTTGGAAGGAGCTTCCCTGACGTGTAAACCACGACCGGATCATGACAGTGTAACTGTCAGTCATGGAGCAGAAGTGACACGTGCTTATTTATTCATCAGATACTTCTGTTCTCTACTTGGAGACAAACAGGCTCCCGGGTTCTGGCAGGAGCTGGGGATGCTGAGCAGCGACTGCAGAGTGTAAACATGGAATCGGGAGGACCAGAGGACTCCCTCCCAGGAGCATTCAGAGAATGGGCTGAGAAGGCTTCTGAAGATCGAAAATGGATTTTAATAAACCTTGGCATTCTGTCGAATTTCTAGAAGAAGGGAGAAGCTGGTTTAAAGCCAGGAGGGATGGGATGGGCAGTGGCAGGAGCTRTGTCCCCAGCACTGCCCATGGCTTAGCAGAGCAGGAGGCAAATGTCAAACAACCTCATGGAAAACAGATTTATGAAACTTCATACATTTTTCCTGATATAGTTATAAATTCAGTTGATAAAGGAAGCCAGTAACATAATACATTTAAGAGTTCCACAGGGTATTTGATTTAGCTCTCCTGAAAAAGTTAAAGACCTGCATTATGCAGAATCAACAGTGCTTTACTACAGGGGCTGGGAGCTCCCAGAGACAGTCCCTCCATCCAGGGGATGTTCCTGCACAGGATTGCCTGTTACAAGGACAGAGCTGAGCTATGGCAACATCTTCATTGAGAGCGTTGAATAAAACATGAAATAAYTGGGAGTAAACCAGGGAAATGGCAGAGCAAAGAGTGATGGGAATATTGACGGATGAGGGAGGTGGGCCAGGCAGATTTGGGCAGCTTGGTRCCTTGGGCTCATTCAGCCATGGCCACCTCTACACAGGCAGCTCCAAGGACTGGGAGTGAGGAACCAGCAGAGCCAGTTCCAGTTTGGGGCTGGAGATGCTGCCCAGTCCCACCAGGCGGGCTGGGGGTCCCACCCCTCTGGGGACTCCCCGTGAGGGGCTCAGTGACCTCAGCGTGCAGCCAGACCCACAGCAGGCAGCACATGGACACACAGCCCGCGTGGCCACGGGAGACCCAGGTACCAGAGATTATTTCTTGTGTCCAAGGGGAGATGGAGGAGCTCCTGGGCTCTCCAGTGGAGCCCCAGGGACACGGCTGATCACCCTGGGGTGCAGCCTGCAGGAGTGACCATCCACCACCACTGAGCTGCAGGTCAGGCACAGACAGGTCCTGAGGGCTGTGGGCTCAGCTGGTGGCACCTGCAGTGTTCTGTGTAAATCCAGACAGGATCATCCCAAAGGACCAGCCCTGAAAGCTCCCCAGGCCCCACGAGGAGGAACTGCTGGCTGGCAGAGGGCTGGAGCTGCTCTGGGGGGCTCTGAGGGGCCAGGCTGGGCCCAAGGCAGACAGCCCAGCTGAAGGACAGCTCTGGGACGTGTCTGTGTCCCCTGCAAAACACCCCACAAACCACCCCGGAGGAATGCAGGATGCTGAGCATCCTCTGTGAGGGAGGCAGGCAGAGCAACGCTTGGCCTCCTCCAGAAATGACAGAGCACTTTATTCTGATGAGGGAAATGAAGGAGGAAAGGAAAAGTACCACATCGCCTTAAAATATGGTATTTTGAGCAGCCTTGGCCAAATCCTCCTGCTCCTTCTGCCTGTTTCAGATCCGCATGATGCCATGGAGYCAGTCCCAATCTACACCACGCAGCAGGGAGGACACGGAGCCTCCCTGCATTTAATGATGCTGCATTTAATGATGCTGGATTTAATTAAGTTTGATGAAAACCAAAGTTCTGCTACTTTCTTGAGAACACCACTTGCCTGAGCAGCTATTTCTCAACTTCAGCTCTCTGCCCAAAGCGCCGTGTGCTCCCCTCCCTGAACCAGTACAGCGGGCACACAGGGCAGCAAGAGACACCGGGACAGCCGCGGGGGACACACCGACCAGCCCGCTCACACCTGAGCTGGACACACGAGGGGACACCCGCCGAGCGTTCACACGTTGGAAAAGCAATAACCAGGATCCAAAGGCTGCCATTCCAAGCGGACTATCGCGGCCCAGCGGGCTGGGAACACCTGCCTGGGCTCCAGCTACTGAGTCAAGCGCTAATTTGTGTTTCCCAGTGTGGGTGGCTCTCCATGGGTCTGCGGCGGCTCCATTCAGGATTTATCCGCTCTCGCCGAAGGGCTTGTGACGCTCACGTGGTGGGGGCTCCCACGCAGGCGCTGCGCCGGGGATGCTCGGAGCCCCGGGGATGCTCGGAGCCCCGGGGATGCTCGGAGCCGCCAGGGATGCTCGGAGCCCCGGGGATGCTCGGAGCCCTGGGGATGCTCGCTCGGAGCCCCAGGGATGCTCAGAGCCCCGGGGATGCTCGGAGCGCCGGGGATGCTCGCTCGGAGCCGCCGCTCCCGTCGGGCCGAGCCGCGGCGGCCCCAGCGTGGCTCCTGCCCCGCACACGCGTCCAGCCCCCGCTGGCGGCGGAAAGTTCAGGGCTGAGGCGGCTCCCGAGGGGCCGGGAGCTCTGCTCCGTGCTGGTTTGTGCACCGCAGGAGAAGCGGCCCCTGCCACAGAGCCGGTCCCGGCACGGGATGGAGCCGCTGTCCCTGCTCCGAGCGCGCAGAGAGCAGCGGGCAGCGAGGCCCTGCAGCGGGAATCGCCGCCTGTAACGGGTCCGGGCTCTGCCCCGGCTCTCCCCCGGCTGCGGGGCCGCTCAGCCCCCGCCCCAGCACGCTCCTTCCCCCGCACCGGCTCCTGAGCCTTGCGCAGCTCGCTGGGGGAAGTTTTCCCGTGCCAGCACCGCKCTGGTTAACAGCCCGCGAGGCGCCTTCCCTGCAGGACTCGGTGACAGGCAGCCCCAGCACGTCCCCCCAGCACCATCCCAGCCCCTCATGCTCCCCCAGCACAGGCCGGGACCCCCCTGTCCCYGTCCCTGTCCCCGCAGCCCCGCTGCCACCCGCGGGGGTGCCGGAGCCCGTGCCCCGCACCAGGCCCGGGGGTGCCCAGGTACGGGCGAGCCCCGCACGGCGCCGCTCCCGCTCCCGCAGCTCCGAGAGCACCGGCGCGGGGCAGGATGTGGAACAGGGAGCGCTGAGCCCACGGCGAGCCCCTGCCCTGCTGCTCCCAGCCCCGTGCCCAGGCTCCGGCGCAGGGCTGGGATCCAGCTCTGAGCTCTGCCATGGCACTGCCGAGCCCTTTCCCCAGTGAGCTGTGCCCAGGGCAGCGGGGCCTCAATGGCTCCTTCCAAAGCAGTGATTGATCACAGCGAGGAAAACATAAAGCATTGGCTGGAAAAAAAATACATGTAGCAAACCAAAGAATTTTGGATATTACTCATGCCTCCAGTGAATCCATCTCTCACATCCCTGGCTCCTGCCTCCTTGGCTCCCTCAGCCCAASAGGGGAGACAGATTATCTCAAATTATTTATTATGGAATTAGAGCATGATCCAAACCCTCCTTGAATCAATAAGCAAGCTCTGACTGACTTCACCGGGTTTAGGACCGAGCACCGGGAACGGACAGGGTATTTCTGCGTCCGTGACTCACCGAGAACTTTCCAACGTGGAGGAGCAGCTCAGCGCCTGCCCCCGGCGCTGGAGGGGTCGCTCCGGGCCCGGGGCGCTCTGACACCGCCCAGGGCAGGGGGCAGGTTCTCCTGAGCACGCAGGACACCCTCTGCTGCCCTCACTGTCAAAGTTCGGGCCCAGGGCGATGCCACCGGCCATTTATCGCTGCGCAGGTACCAGCACCTGGCTCYGTTAGAGCTCATCTTTAACCACGGCCTGTGGGTGCTCAGAAACACCTCGGCCGGCAGCTCTGGGGCAAAACTGCCCCGAGCCGTGGCCCGTGCTGCGGGAGGGCGGCAGCTGCTGGGGCCTGGCCAGGCAGGCGCTGCTGCGGGAGGGGAGCAGCGGGGCGAAGCGGCGAGGCCGGGCGGGCAGAGCTCGGCCGTGGGGCACCGTGCTGGGGCAGCCCCGCCGTGGCACTGCCCGGCCGCGGGGACGAGCTGCGCTGGGGCAGCAGCAGCCCCTGCCCGGCTGCGCTGCTCGCAGGGAAGGGGCTGGCGCTGGAGCCGGGCTCGGCGATGAAAGCGCCGGGCGCGGTGCGTTCCCCCCGGTGACAGGGACGCGGGGCCGGCCGAGCCTCGGAGAGGGGCAGCAGCCGCGGGCCTCTCGCTCCCGCATTCCCGATCAGGAGAGGGACCTGTGGCCCCTCAGCCCGGAGCTGGCCGGGAGGACACAGCGCGTCTGCCGCCGCCGGTGCCCGGCACGGGGGGAGCCGCAGACCCGCTCCCCGCTCCCCGCGGCCCCGCGCCCCGCCAGGAGCGGCCCCCGAGCTTCCACGTCGTGCCAGTGCCCGGGGAGGGGGGGCGAGGGCGGCAGCGGGAGCGGCGGGCCGCCGGGCGGGGGACGCTCGGAGGGCCGGGGATGCGCCGCTCGCCGGGCCCGGGTCTGGGGAGGGGGGTCCCGCGGTGCAACCCTTCCCCGAAGTTTTGGGGCGCGGGGTCGGTACCTTCCAGGCAGCACGTCCTCCAGAGCCCGAGTGGGTCATCACCTCCTCGTTCTTGCGGCCTGTGTCGTTGTCGCTCATGGACTTAGTCCTGCACACGCGCGCGCGAGTAGAGCCAGTAGTCGGTGCCCACGGCGATGGTCATCAGGCTGAAGGCTGCGAAGGCTCCACCGTGGTGACGAGCATCTGGACGCCTCTGTCACACATCTCATGCTGCTTCATCCTCCGCGGCGGCTCGCAGGGGAAGGGCCGGCGCCGCCGCCCCGCGCCCGCCGCTCATGCCCGCGGGCGGCGGAGAGCCGGGCCCCGCGGGCGGCGCGGAGCGGGCGGCCGGCCCCGGGGAGCCCGGCGCGCCTGGCCCGAGCGCGAGCGCAGCAGCCCAGCGGCGGAGCGGCTCCGCGTGCGCTCCCGCGCCTCTCCCGGCGCTCCCCGCGCCGCCCGGCCAAGGCAGCGCGGGGGCGGGACCCGGGGGGCTGCGCCGCCGGGACACCGCCCCCCGCCCGCTGCCACCGGCACCGCGGGAAACGGGCACCGGACGGGAAACCCGGCCCGGGGCGCCGGGGCTGGGCGGGGACCGTGACCGTGACTGCCCCGGGAACCCCACCCCGGGGTGCTGGGGTCGGGAGGGCCCCGGGGCAAGGGGATAGGGACCCTGCAAGAAAACCCGGACTGGGAGGGGATCCCACCACTGGGTGCCGGGACTGAGCGGGGACCGGGGGACCGAGACTGCCCCGGGGACCACGGGGTTCTGGGACCGGCCCGGGACTGTCCTGGGACAGGGACGGGGTGGAAATCCCCTGGAAGTGGCAGTGCCGCCCCAGGGACAGTCACCCACCCGCCCCAGCCCCCGGCACGGGGCCGCTCGGTTCCCTGAGTCCCCCCAGCTCAGTCCGCTCGGTGCCTGAGCTGCTGCACCGGTACCGGGCACCGGTGGCACCGGGACGAGGGCCTGGGGGCCACACACGCACACAGCGGCCCCCAGGGAGGGCACAGCACCTGCCCACGCTGGCACGGAGCTGTCCCTGCCCCGGCAGCCCGGTGTTTATCCCCGGCGCAGGAGCTGGCTCAGCCTGAGCATCCCTCGTACCCACAAGCCACTCCTGCGCCATTCCCAGCAGTTAGCCCCCCTRCCCTCGCCCTCTCCGCTGTCTCCTCAGCTCCCTGAAACATCCCTCAGCCGGCTGGATGAGCCCATGACTCATGCGACCTTTCCACCAAGCCCTAGRACACACTTACCTCTGGAACCCAGGCTCCCGTAAGGGCCACGGGGAGACGGGAAAGCGCCTGATTTACACGGTGCCGTGTGCTTCCCCAGCCCTCATCTGCACGCACTCACATGGAAATACTAGTTATTTACTCCAAAAAGGCAAGCAGAGAATTATGAAGGTACAGAGAAATTAAGAACGCGGAGATGGAGCAGCTCCTCACCCTGCAATCAGGGCTGGCGCCGCTCCCCGGGCCGGGCTCGCTGATTGCTCCCGCGGGCTCCCGGCCGTGCATCGCCCCGCTTCATTCCCCGCTCCCCACGGGCCCCGCGCCTGCTTCCCAGGCAGGCTGGAGGCGGTGCAGCYCTGCCCAGGCTCTGGGCACACGGCTCCAGCTCCTGCTTCCCGGCGCTTCCATCTGGAGAGGCAGAGCTGGGAGCTGGGAGGGGACRCAGCCCTCTGAGGAGTGTGGGGACACAGGGCCTGGGGTCAGCAGCGCCCACCCACCCACCCTGTGGCACAGGGGATCTTCTGGGCATTTTTTGAGGAGGGGTTGTCGTTTCTCAGTTTTGGGGAGYGGCACTGGCAGAGGCACACGTTGGTTCCCAGGTCACAGCTCGGTGTCACAGACTGGGCACTGGGATGAGCCCTGGGCATGGCTGCACTGGGACACTGGGCAGAGAATCACAGAACCCAGAATGGTCTGGGCTGGAAGGAATCCTAAAACCCACCCAGTGCCACCCCTGCCATGGCAGGGACACCTCCCACTGTCCCAGCTGCTCCMAGCCCTGTCCAGCCTGGCCTTGGGCACTGCCAGGGATCCAGGGGCAGCCACAGCTGCTCTGGCACCCTGTGCCACCCTCCCAGGGAAGAACTTCCTCCCAATATCCAACATRAATCTCTCCTCTTTTAATTCACAGCCATTCCCTCTTGTCCTGTCACTACCTGCCCGTGTAAATAGTTGTCCTCATGGTTTTCCCAAGGCCCTGGTCCTGCGCAATCCCGTGGGCACCGTGCAGGTGGCTCAGAGCACAGGGAAAGGCCAGGTTCCGTGGGACAGCTGCCTCCCAACGCCCCTGRTCCTGCCAGCCCTGCCGTCCCCGGCAGCAGCGCCTGACGCCAGCGCCCTGCCCGGCCCCCGGCCCGCGCAGAGGCAGCAAAGATATCTCCCACCCACAGCTGAGGGGCTGCAAATTGCCTTGTGAGTGGGGGATTTTGCAGCCTTAATTGTGTTATTTTAACACAGCGTGTGTAGGTGTGAGCAGAGTGCACATGTACCGTTTCCTAGGCTTTGAACAAAGCGAGCTCCAACAGAAGCAAAGTCCGTGTCAGATCGTGTTGGCCCYGTGGGGCTGGAGGTGGGGACACCCCTGCAGCCCTCTCACTGCCCCATGAATGGGGTGTCAGCTCCAGGAGCCAGCTGGGGCTCTGGCCTCCCCAGGGGTTCACTGAGGTTTGGGACCAATGAGCATTTGGTGACCTTGGTGTCCTGCTCTGCAACTCACCCGGCAGGGTCACAGCCTGGCACCCTGACCAGGGCACCCTGGGCTCTCCAGCTCCATCTCCATCACCTCTTCCTGTTCCCTGCCCTGCCCATCGTCCTCTCCTGCTCCTGGACCCTCCTGCACTGGGCAAAGTAGAAACACATAAAAATCCAGCCCACACTGCAAAGRTTGTACAACTCTTGCAAGAAAAAAGCTGTCCTTGCAGGCAAAAATGTCCTAACCCGAGATCTGTTAGGCTTTGTCCTCCCAAATCCAGCGATGAAAGCTCTGCTGCATTTAAATTGGCAAAGTGACAGGAAGTAAGTAGTCAGAAATAATCCCTCGCTGGATTAGGTTTTTCCTTGAAGGAAGAGAGGCTGAGACAAGGCGAGTTTGGGTCATTAGCGATGCAGGGAGGTGCTCCAGCCCTGCCCAGCCTTCATTTCACTCTCCTGCTGCCGGGGCTGTGAGGGGATGAGGGCTCCGGAGCCTTGGGCACATGTGTTCATCCTTCCCCACTCCTACGAGGGGATTATTTATATCTGCACCACTTTGGRAGCGCTGGCTGCAATCCCCTGGCTCCAGCAGGGCTCCAGTGGTGAGGCTGGGCTGTCCCTGTGYGAGGAGCTGCCAGGGGTGCCAGCGATGCCCCTCGTGCCACACCRCAGGGCCCGTGGCACGAGCAGCTGGCTCGGAGCAATTCCCGACCAGCTCTGCTCTCCCTGCTGGATTTCCGACAGTTGAGTAGCAATAAAAATAGCAGGGCAGGAACAGAAGCCCATTCTGATTAAGCCTCTTTATTCTGGGAGGTGCTGGGGGAGCAGGGGTGGCGTGTGTGGGCCAGCCCCACGCACCTTCCGGGCCTGGGCGGCCGCTCTGGCAGCAGCTGGTGCCCCGATCCGGGGGTTTGCCCACACCTGTGACGTTCTGCAGCCTTTTCCCTCCGTGCTGACACTGACTCCCTGCCAGGAGGGCAGCCAGGCGGGGCYCAGYCCCTTCTCCCAGGGAACAAGGCACAGGACAAGGGGAAACGGCCKCGATTTGCACCAGAAGGTTTAAATTGGATATTTGGGGAAATTTCTTCACTGAAAGGGTTGCCAAGCGGCAGAGYCCCCACAGCTGGAGGGATKTAGGAGCYGTGCAGTTGTGGCACAGGGGATCACRGGCAGYGGTGGCTTTGGCAGTGCTGCAGGAGCACTAAACACGATGGGCTCAGAGAGCACTGTGAGTGATTCCATGATCCTTGCATTCCCCGGGCAGACAGAACAAGCAGAGGAGATGGAAAGGGATGGAACAGCATCGTGGCCGTGCCCCAGGGCTCCCACAGCCGCTCCATGGCCAGCAGCTCCCCATTTTCCCGAAGAGAATCCCTTCCCCAAGGTCAGACGGAGAGCAGCCTGGACATGGAGCGCGTCTGCATGGGATGGGAGGGAGGATGGACAGGGAACAAAGGCATCTGTGGGCAGCGGTAGCCCCGAGGCAATACAAGAACAAATAGCAGAAGATTAAACCCATTCTGCAGTCAGGTCCAGCCGGACCACGCTGAGCCACAAGGAAAGGTTCGCTGCTGCTCCAGCCTGCCACAATTTAATTGATTTGATTTAAACCCTTTGAAGAAGAAGTGGATAAGGAATAATGAGGCAAACAGGATTGTAATGCAAATGAAAGAGATGAARGATGGCTTCAGGGAGACGCTCTTGAAGGTCAGCGCCCAGTGCAGAGCTGCTCCTGGTCACTCGGTCCGGCATTACCGGGGCTGCGTTCCCTGCGTGCTTGGATGGATGCAGGGGTGGATCGGGACGCAAGCACCAGGATGCCCGGCCTGCAATCCCCTCGCTGCGGGCAGCGATCCCTGCCAGCCCGGGGAGGGCTCACCTGGCTGCCGGGGAATCGCGCTCCCGCTGCCCGTGTCACGCTGGGTGAGCGCACCTCCTAATCGGGCTCCTCCAGATACTCCAATGGAGGCGCTAACTTCAGAATTAATTAACTTCACTATCAAAGCTGAGTCATTTGTCACAATGGTTTTGTCATTAGCTCCCATAATTAAGGAAAGTGTCACAAAACCAAATGTTTCACTTACACAAGCCAGGAGAGGCAAAGCTCAGGAGCGTTCCAACAGCGAGTCCGGGGAGGGGCTCAGCCGGGCACCCCAAACCCCTGTCCTGGGCACCCCGAACCCCTGCCCTGGGCACCCCGAACCCCTGCCCTGGGCACCCCTGCCCTGGGCACCCCGAACCCCTGCCCTGGGCACCCCTGTCCTGGGCACCCCAAACCCCTGCCCTGGGCACCCCTGTCCTGGGCACCCCGAACCCCTGCCCTGGGCACCCGGAACCCCTGCCCTGGGCACCCCGAACCCCTGCCCTGGGCACCCCGAACCCCTGCCCTGGGCTGGGGCTGCGGGCAGAGCAGGGGCTGGGGCTCGGGGGCACCCCCAGGGCTGCCCAGCCTGGAGCATGCCAGGGGGTGCCCGCAGTGCCAGGGCTGGCTGAGCCGGGCAGTTTTCCCACCCCCAGGCGAATTGGGGTGTCCCTGGTGACCATYAGCCACACGAGGTGGCAGAGACGAGGAGATTTTGCTGGAAGCTTGGCTGACATCCCCAAAGACAGGGGGAGAAGCCCCTCCCGACGCACTCACCCCGTTCCACACGGACACCTCCTAAAAAAGCGGATTTCCTCGATGGAGACAGGCAGGGATGTGCAGGCTCTGCGGGACTGGGGGTGCGCCGGGCCAGGAGCCCCCGGAGCCCCCGGAGCCCCTGCGGGTGCTGGGGGATCCCGGAGGGTCCCGACCCCCCTGCCCAGCGCTGCAGCCCTGCCCGGTGCCCACAGCCCTGCCCGGTGCTCACAGCCCTGCCCGGTGCTCCAGCCCGGTGCTCACAGCCCTGCCCGGTGCCCCTGCCCGGTGCGGTGCCCACAGCCCTGCCCGGTGCTCCAGCCCGATGCCCACAGCCCTGCCCGGTGCCCACAGCCCTGCCCGGTGCCCACAGCCCTGCCCGGTGCTCCAGCCCGGTGCCCACAGCCCAGCCCGGTGTCCCAGCCCGATGCCCACAGCCCTGCCCGGTGCCCACAGCCCTGCCCGGTGCTCCAGGGGCTGCAGCTGCTGCTCTGGGGGAGCCTCTCCGGCAGCTTTAGTAACTCGTTAACGAGCAATTAACTGACAATGAACCCTCTCTCCCCTCCCCTCCGTGCCCCTCCCTGGGAGCCGCTCGGGCCAGCTGCGCTCACTGCCCAGCTCCGGTCAGGGTTTGACCAAACCCCTGAAAATCCCCGGCATTGCCTGCTGGGCCAGAACTCGGTGCGGCCCCCCCGGGGACCCCGGCCCCAGGACACCCCCACCCCACAGACCCATCCCCAGCCCCGTGGGCAAAGGAAGCCAAGCTCTCAGGGTTTCTTTAAAATTAAATRTTTTATTTTTTCATACATGCAGCAAATTGAATCAAGAGTATATGCCCATCTAAAAGGAGGTCTTCATGAGAACCGTTTGACAACACACAGCAGGTAGTCTAGGATGTAGAAAAGTCATCAAATACTTGCAGGTGAAATCAAATTCACAAACACAAACTCATCAACAATAAACATTTTCTCTTTTTTTTTTTCTTTTTTCTTTTTTTTTTTTTCTTTTTTTTTTCCTCCTAGTTTTAATTGCCACTTTGAATGTGATCAGAAATAAGGAGCTCAGGTGACAGTGCCATGCATGGAGCCAGAGGCTGCGCTCGCACAGCTGCTCCTGCCGCGGGGCAGTGGGAGCAGCTCCGGGCACCCTGCGGGTGCAATCCCAGCCTCTGGCACAGCCAGGCCCGCGTCCTGTGCTCCAGCCCCTCGGCTCCTCCCCGGGGTCACAGCTCTGGACTCACAACCATCGGAGCACAGCCCTGCCCTGCACTCACCTCCCCCTGCCTGCTGCACAACCCCAGTTATTTATTGAATGGATTAAATCAATCCATAGCTCCTTTGGTGATGCTCTCATGCCGAGCAGGCTGCTCGGAGCCCCGGCCAGGGCACACAGCACAGCACAGCAGCAGCTCCCAGCCAGGAGAGTGGAGCTGCACCGGGAGCAGGGCAGGGTCTGGAGCTGCCCCAGAGCAGCAGCCAAGGGCTCAGCACAGCCCAGGGGCAGCTCTCTGATCCACCCTGTCCCGAGGAGAGCCTGAGCCCACTTACCTGGAGCACTGGGGTGTAATCCACGTGGGACAAAGCCAGCATGCGCCATCCCGTGCATGTCCTGCCAACTCAGCCCCTCCTCTGCCCTCCCCCGGGCTCTGGGTCCCCCCCCTGCCAACAGGGACCCCCTGCCAGTGCCAGCTGAAGCAGAGCCGAGGCTCCCTGCCCTGCCAGTGCCACTGAATCAGAGCGCTGAGGCCTCCCTGCCCTGCCAGTGCAATGAAGGCAGAGGCTGAGGCTCCTGCCCTGCCAGTGCCACTGAATGCAGAGCTGAGGCTCCCTGCCCTGCCAGTGCCACTGAAGGCAGAGCTGAGGCCCCTCCCCTGCATCCCCAGCAGCTCCAGGTAGGGATTCCTTGGGCTGTCTCCACACACCTGAGGAGCACCTGGGCACCTGGGCTCTCCTGAGGCTCTCAGCTCTGAGCATCCTCCCAAAGCTCTGCTTTCCCCATCCAATAGTGAAGATTAAATCATCAAATGACATAAACAGTGACTCAAGCCCTGTCACTCTGCCCTTCCTTGGAGGAGTGCACACAGATCTGAGTGTCTGTGCAGGGCCAGCACCTCCCACTGTACATCCCTCCACAGAAGATACAGGACACCTGGAAGTAAGCCTTGGAATAACTGTGGCAAGCAGCAGAACGGACAGTGTCAGGAATACTCAAGGTATGAGTCCTGAGAAGGGGACCTGGCACTGGCCAAGCTCGCCCTGGAGCGTGGATCTCAATCCCAAACTGCCTCCAAAGCTGCCTGGTGCCACATCCCAGCCTCCCTGCAGCTCCCCTCCGAGCCACCCGCCCTGCTCCATGCACGAGTGTCACCCAACACGGGCACAGCAGCTCCAAACAGAAAGGTGGGACTGCCCCACAGCTGCTCCTGCACTGTGCCCCTCAGCCCCGAGACCTTCCAGCACATCCTGGGAGCAGCCTCAGAGCCAGAGGTACAGAAATTAAAAACATTCACCACTGAAGTGATACAGATTCTGCAGCAGCAGCAGCAGGTTTGCAGTCACAGGAACACACGTGCTCTGATGCAGCTGTGGTCTGCAGAGSATGGCCCATGTCCTTGGGGTGTGCYRGGCTTGGGGAGCCCCAGCAGCCCCCAGCCCTGACCCCTGGGCCTCGCCTGCTGCAGAGCCCCTCGTGAACCCCCTCCTGGATCTGGCACAATTTGCAGTTTTTCTGGGTTTGGTTTGGGTTCCTCCAGCCCAGGGCAGGACCCGAGGCCACGGGCTGAGCCCTCACCCCCAGCAGGCACAGGACAGTGCCCGTGGCTGGGTGACAGGGAGGGGACACTCATCCCCTGACCGCGCCTCAGCTGCTGGCAGCCTCTAGTTCTCAAGGAATCATTAAAAGAAAAAAATGATTTCCAAAGGTAGAGTTTCATGTTTATAAAAGATCTACAAACTAGAATTTCCTCTATAGAATTCCTCATGATTGTTAAAATCCCCCCCATTTCCCTGGGGCCTGGAGGAATGGCCGCATTCAGCAGAACCAGGGCTGGCTCAGAAAACACTCCTGGGGTTCTGCAAACCACTCTGGGCTGTGAGGGGAGYGGGGTGACAGGGCCTGGGGGATGCTCACCTGGGGCTCAGCCTCTGCCAACCCAACAGTCAGCCAGGGTCACCCACTGGCTGGCCACCGATGGGCAGTGCCTGCCTGCTCCTGCCTGTTCCTCCCTTGCCCATGCCTGTTCCTCCCCGTGCTTCCTGCCTCCTCTTCTGGCCTGCTCCTACCCTCCTCTCTCTGTTCCTCCCTGCTCCTGCCTTCCTCTGCCTGCTCCTGCCTTTTCCTGCCTGCTCCTGCCCTCCTCTCCCTGTTCCTGTCTGTTCCTGCCCTCCTCTCCCTGTTCCTTCCTGTTCCTGCCCTCCTCTCTCTGTTCCTGTCTGCTCCTGCCCTCCTCTGACTGCTCCTGCCCTCCTCTGCCTGTTGCTGCCCTCTTCTCCCTGTTTCTGCCCTCCTCTCCCTGCTCCTGCCTGTTCCTGCCCTCTTCTGCCTGCTCCTGCCCTTCTCTACCTGTTCCTGCCTTTCTCTGCCTGCTTCTGCCCTTCTCTCCCTGCTCCTGCCTGTTCCTGTCTGTTCCTGCCCTCCTCATCCTGCTGCCTGCTCCTGCCCTTCTCTCCCTGCTCCTGCCTGCTCCTGCTCTTTTCTCCCTGCCCCTGCACCGTCTCTCCTGCCCCTCCTGCCTCCTCCCTGCTGTCCTCTCCTGCCCTCCCCTGCCCACCCCTGCCTTCTCCCTGCTGTCCTTGCTCCCTCCTTCCTGCTCCTGCCTGCCCCTGCCCTCCCACACGCCATGGCTCTGCCTCACAAGCAGCTGCTGGAATTGTCTCTTCTCACTCAGAATTAAAAAAAAAAAATTATTACTGACTAAAGCCCCCAGGAATTTGGTGGGAATCAGGGAAATCAAGATGTCTGTGAAATCCATGGGTTTGGAGCCTGGAAGAGAATAGCAGAGGGTGGAAAGTAGAAAAGTTTCCGTTATAAATAGCCCTCAGTGCAGCCCTTTGGTCTTGGGCGTGTTTTCAGTTGGTAAATTGTAAACCAAGAATATAAATGTGTTTTGTTTTGGCAGAATATTAATATCCTTTACAGAGCTGTTACATCTCGACAGTGTCTGTGAAAGATTTATGCGAGTGCTGACAGAGCGTATCAAAACTGCAAACTGTTCCAGATGTTACAAAAACCCCCCACCTTTCACTTAGAAAAAGGTTTGCTCTGATTTACAAGAACTGGCATGGGAGTGGTTGGGAGTCGCGATGCCCGAGGCAGGGAAGGCAGATGGTGGCAGCTGGGCTGACCCTATGGACAATGCATTGGGAAATAGAGGTCTAGAAGCAGATTTTTCCACACTGATCAAATATATCCATGTCTTGAACAAAAGGCTCCTCTAAGACAAGCTCACACTCATCGCAAGCTTCAGCACAACGCTTTAAGCGATCAACCATGCTTAGCATTCCACAGCAACGCTTTGGGACTAGCTGGGCCACCGGGATCTCAGCGTCCCGCTGCGAAAATTACAGAGACCGTAGCAGTTTGGTATATTTCTGTTTAAAAACTCTATTAGTCACCACCAACTATAGTTCCTAGAAGTATCACTGACCGGTAACTGGCACCCCGGACACTCCGGCTAGGGAAGCCAAGCTAGCGAGTGGCACGGACACGGAGAGGCTCCGGGGAGAAGCGGCCGGCGGGAGGGGACGTGTGTCTGCACTGCTAATCCCGGAAGACTAGTGTCCTATGTACAGGGCCACCTGGCGTGGGACAGCGAGGACAGGGCTGCGCCGCGACTACACGTTAATGACAAACTCGGGGTTGGTGTAGGAGAACCCAGCGAACTCGTTCTGGTCCAAGTTCATGATGAAGAGTTTGTCCGTGGGCGTCAGCTCCACCGGCTGCCGGGTGAACTCTTTGTCGAAGTTGGAAGTGTCGCGTTTGTCCTTCTGTTAAACGGAAAGCACAGAGTTAATCTGGGGAAGGAGCGAGCCACCAGAGGTGACAGCACCACCAGCAGTGACAGCACCACCAGAGGTGACAGCACCGGGTCCTCGGGCAGCTGTCCCTGGGATGCCACGCTGTCCCCAGGGAGGTGTGCTGTCCCCGAGGGAGCTGCACTGTCCCAGCGCTCCACACTCCACGCCAGTTTCTCAAGCTGCCCCTGAGCAGGAGCTCACAGCCCTGTAGAACAGAAGCAGCCCCGCACCAGCAGCAGGAAGARGAGAACACCAGTTTAACATGCCTGAAACACACGAGCAGGACACAGAGGGACAGGTGAGAGCCGTGTTGGGAAGGGAGCATCCCTCCTGTCCTGTTTGCTGCGGGAGAGAGAGAGCACGGAGCAGTTCTCAGCATGCAGAATCCCCACTGCAACCAGAGCTCGGCACTGCACAGGAGGAAGGAGCCTGGAGGAAGCAACATGCCTCGAAATGGCAGCAACAGTCACTACCATGTCAAAATTTGCACAAAATAATCAGCTGTAAGAGCTCTTTCTGCTTTAAGCTTGATTTTTGAATGATGCCGTGATATGGTGTTAAGCAACACTGGTTCATTGATGGAGGATGTGATTTGCTCCAGGGTTGTACAGAGAGAAAACACACAGCACTTCAAAACCTCTGAGAAGGAAAATTCCACATATGCAACATTTTCTCCTTGCMATTTCTTAAGGAGAACAACTTTGCAGCTACACCCAAGCCAAAAAAGGGAAAAAAAGGACGTTAGTGTCAGGATTAGCACTGGGAACCTGCTATCGGCACTGCGGAGCCAGCGCCGGSAGCGCGTGGGCTGCTCTTCTAAACCCTGCAGATCACAGAGCGCCTGCCTCGGGGCTGTCCTGCTGTGGGAGGTGACACAGCCGTGGCTGGAGGGTGACTGAGCACTGAAGGTACAGCACAGGCACCCCAGGTCCTTCACCCACAGTGACCAGWGGTGGAGGGACACTGGCAGCCAGGAATTGGCTCTGCTCTGCCCCRTTACTAAAGCCACCGTGGACAAAAGGCTTCTKCAGCCCTTCTTCCATGTCCCTATACAGGACAGACCCCAACTCCCTGCTGGGGGTGACCTTCCCTGCTGTGACACAGGTAGGAGCCTGYCAGCCTTGCAGAAACTGTATTTGTTTTCCATTTTTCCCAGACTTTGCCTYTGAAGTGTGGCCCCACCATGCCAGGTCCTCGCTGGGCTCTGCTGCACCAGGATTTCCAACCCTGGATTAATCTGCCAGTTTGGACCTAGGAAAGTAACTGTGGGGGGCCTGCAGGTCCTGCACCCCATCCCAGCCCCATGGCTGAGCTCCCACTGCTGTGCTGGGGAAGGACCTGMAGGACAGATGCTGTGTCCTCCCTGCAGCCCCTCCTGGCCCACTGGGACACCTTCATGCCTTGAAGGAGCACGGCCAGGACACAGAGCCAGGTTTTCCTGCCAGTCTGGACAGGCCAGAGGCACCACACTGCAGCTGCAGCTGGATTGAGCCCTGGCAGATGAGCCAGCAGTGCATCAGGACCTCAGGGATGCTTGCAGATTCCACTTGCCCCAGCAGACCTCCCATCAGGATGGCTTTAGCCTTGGGCAGGAAGATCAGGAAAAGCCAAGGACGATGGAGCAGAGACRAGGTGGGAAGAAAACAGGTCTGGATGGAGCTCAAGGAGCCGAGAGAGGAGAAGCAGAAGAGGCAGGAGAAGAGGCAGGCTGTGGCTGTGCTGTCAGGCTGTGAGCACAGGGAGGTGCTCCACAGGGCACCAGTGTCTGCAGCTCCCAGCCGGGCCCTGGGCACCAGGGTTCCTCCAGGGCTCCTCTCCCCAGAACAGAGAAGGAAGGAGATGTGGATTTGGGGGCACAGAGTAGGAGCAGGGAGGGCAGACACGGTGAAAGGATCAACTTCAGGTGCAGAGTTCTGCAGGCAAAGGGTGAAGCAGTGGGAATGTGAGGACAAGCCCACCTCGATGGCAGCAGGGTGCCCCAGGGTRCTCCCTGGCCCTGGCTGTGCTCGGGGTCTCTCTGTGGAAAGTTGCCCAAGGCTCCTGGAGAGTTCTTAGATGACCACGTGGTTCCTGAAGTCCACATCCATCCAAACCAACGTGGGCCAGGACAGCACTGTCCTACCARGCCAGGAGCTTCTCCTGAGCAGGAAAGCTTTGGGATGCTGCAAAGGGAATGACACATCCACATGTGACTGGTGCAGGTTGCCACCCCAGCCCTCGGGAGCGCTCAGCCTGGGAGCCCTGGAGGGGCAAAAACCTCCTGCTGCTGCTTTTGGGCAGCAGAAAGCTCTGGGAGAGGCTGCAATGAGCCCGGGAGGGGGCTCAGGGCAGCCCACTCCCCTGCACTGCCCTCTCCAGCAGCCCCCACTCCTTGGGGCCTTGGCTGGAGGCTGAGCTGGGCAAAGTGTGGGTTTACTGGAATCTTACCTCAAATCCTGCCTGAACTGGCAGCAATTTGGCCTCTGTCAAGATGATGAACAATCTCTCTGGGAGCAGGCAGGGAACGGCTGTGTGGGTCTCACGGAGAGAGGGGAGCGCAGGGGACAGTCAGGGCTGACAGTGCCTCCAGCATGGGTGAATTGACTCTGGCAGGTGGCGAGGAGCACAGCAGGAGCACAGCGGGGTGGCGTGGTGGTGGCACGGTATGCTGGTGACATGGCGTGGTGGTGGCATGGTATGCTGGTGACACGGTGTGGCGGTGACACGGTGTGGTGGTGGCACGGTGTGCTGGTGACACGGCGTGGTGGTGGCACGGTGTACTGGTGACACGGTGTGGCTGTGGCACGGTGTGGCAGTGCCCAGGTAGGGCTGGCCTGGAGCAGCATTTCTGGCCCAGGAATAGGGATCCTCCCAGGGAGCCCTCTCCCCGTGGCAGAGCTCCAGCAGGTCSTGCTGATGGTTGGGACCTCTTGGAACAACCTTGCAGTGTCCGAACTTGGCAGCAGCCGATTCCCAGAGGCAGCAGGGAGGATAACAGCAGCCTGTAATCCTGCTTTAGCTGCAAGTGCCAATCGCTTCTACCGAGTGCTCCTGGGAGAGTGTGCAGGGATGGATGGATGGATGGATGGATGGAGGGAGGGATGGATGGATGGATGGATGGATGGATGGATGGATGGATGGATGGATGGATGGATGGATGAGTCACGCCAGGCTCTGCAGCTCAGGGAGTGCGAGGCGGTGCCGCAGCTCAGGGCGATGCTAGGGATGTGCTGTGCTGGCTCTGGACCGTCCTTCCTGCCGTGTCCTCACCTCCATCCATCCTTCCTGCCGTGTCTTCACCTCCGTCCGTCCTTCCTTCCGTGTCCTCACCCTGGACCATCCTTCCTGCCGTGTCTTCACCTCTGTCCGTCCTTCCTGCCATGTCCTCACCTCTGTCCGTCCTTCCTGCCGCGTCCTCACCTCTGTCCGTCCTTCCTGCCGTGTCCTCACCCTGGACCATCCTTCCTGCCGTGTCCTCACCTCCGTCCATCCTTCCTGCTGTGTCCTCAGCCCGGACCGTTGTTCCTGGTCTCACCCCACAGCCCAGCTCCTTCCCCGGCCGTGTGGAGCCCGGAGCGGTGGGCGCTGCTGCAGGAGGCTGCGGGCAGTCGCTCCCTCCCGGATGATGGTTCCCGTACATCCCACCTCGGATTTGTGGGACAAACACAGGGATGAGCTGCAGCTCCACYGCCGCCACTGAGCCAGCATCCCCCAGCAGCCAGGGCGGCTTCCAGCCCCGGCTGCCGGCAGGAATCAGCTCGCTGAACTGCAGGAACTCATTATTGCCAAACACAGGCAGGTTTCTGGGGCGGGTTTTCTTACTTTTTATTTTATCATYGGTATCAGAAAAAAATAAATTGGCACATTACAAATCAAGCAGATTGATGCAGTGACAGCCCACGAACATCTGCAATAAAAGGGTATAAAAGGAAGCAGCGTGATTGTTGTCCTTTCAAGAGAAACTCACCCTTCCTGAAATGTTCCCGAAATGTTCCCTTTGATGCCAGAAACAAAACTCGGGCCATTTTTAAGGATAGAAGTACCCGTTGAAACAAGTTTTTTTACACCCTTCATATCAGAATTCACAATACTGGTCAGAGTTATGTACCTCCCGTTTGGGTCAATACCATTTTTGACACATTTAAAGCACAGGTAACAAACTCCATCAATGGCTTTGGCATTTGAGAAGAAGAAAAAGCTTTGCTATGGAATGGATGTTGGTGGTGTTTACTAGGGTGACCAAGGATTCAAAGGCAGCTCTTCCAAATTTCCCATTCACCACKKGATGTTTGCTTTGATTTTAAAAAATGCTACTTAGAAACTGCACAATCAGGAGACATCTTTGCCAACGGCAGCTCTGCCTTCCCGAATAACTTAGCCCACTGCTGGGGACCMAGCCAGCCCACAGCATCTGTGCAGGGAAGGCGAGCTGTGGTGGGGCTGGACACACAGCAGGACACGGCCAAAACAGAGCCAGAACCAGCACCGTGGCTCTCCTGAGCTTTAGGGAGCRGAGAGACACTCTGGGGAATGGTTTCATCAAAAACACTTACTTGCCACTGAGGCTAAGAAGGCTAAATATTAAATTTTCATGGTTGTTTCAAACACTAGAAAAAGGARAGAGCAGGAATTAAAGCACATGATGAAGGGAATTTTCCCAGTTGTCACCATGTCTCCGTTTTCATTCTGTCACCCACTGGGCTGTTTGCATTTTCTCCAAACAAAATGTTACAAAAGCCCATTTGCAGCATTTCTTGCACATCACTCCCCTCCAGCGACACCCCAAATAACAGGAAGACACTTGAGACATGGTCACTCTAGTAAGGAACTGAAGCAAGCCCACGGATGCRAGTTCTGCAATGGAATGTGTCACCACAACAGCAGCTGGGACCCGATGACAGACGCAGGGATGAGATCYGCACAGCAGCTTAGCTCTTGGCTTGAGGCTTAAAAAACTCTGAGTTAACAAAGGAAAATCCTTCGAATTCGGACTGGTCAATGTTCCCGACGACTTCCTGGTCGGGAGGAGTTAGCACGGGCGGGTGCCGGGTGAAAAACCGGTCGAAGTTTTCAGCATTGCGTCCGCACTACGGGAGGAGAAAAGAACGGAGGTGGGTGGGGCGGGAAGGCGGGATGGGCTGCACCGCGGGAAAAGGTGCAGAGCACACCTGGTTAGTCACGGGGGCACGGCACGGCACGGCACGGCACRGCCAGGGCCAGCAAACCCCACGGAATGCGGCAGCAGTGAGATGGGCTGTGATTGCTCACGGTGCTCCTGCCCACACACACCTGGCACCTGCTCGCAGGGCAGTGCCCACACGGGCATCCCCCCTTCCCAGGGGGTTTCCAGAGCAGGGGGTTCCCATCGAGGCTGGACTGCTCAGAGCGTTCCCCCTGCTCAAGGAGAGGAGAGGACCTGTCCCAGGCCAGGCTGGACTGCTCAGAGGTTTCCCCTGCTCAAGGACAGGACAGAACCTGTCCCTGGCCAGGCTGGACTGCTCAGAGGGTTCCTTCCCCCTGCTCAAGGAGAGGAGAGGACCCGTCCCAGGCCAGGCTGGACTGCTCAGAGCGTTCCCCCTGCTCAAGGACAGGACAGAACCTGTCCCAGGCCAGGCTGGACTGCTCAGAGCATTCCCCCTGCTCAAGGAGAGGAGAGGACCCGTGCCAGGCCAGGCTGGACTGCTCAGAGGGTTCCCCCTGCTCAAGGAGAGGAGAGGACCCGTCCCAGGCCTGGCTTGGAGCAGCCTGGGACAATGGAGGGTGTCCCTGCCATGGCAGGGTGGCACTGGATGGGATTTAAGGTCCCTTCCAACCCAAACCAGGCTGGGATTCCATGGCTCTGGTTCCCAGGGCTGTCCCTTCCCTACAGCCCAGTCAGACCACAATGGTTCACAGCCTCACGGTCCCCAGTGGTGCCAAAACCTGATTGAATTAATTTCCTTAGCAATCAAACAAGGGTGCTGCAGCTTCCCAGGCTGCAAACCCCGATTGAAGGGAACAACAGCAGCCTGTCTCTTATACACATCTAGATGTGTATAAGAGACAGGGGTTGGAGTGCTCAGAGCGTTCCCCCTGCTCAAGGAGAGGACAGAACCTGTCCCTGGCCCGGCTGGACTGCTCAGAGCGTTCCCCCTGCTCAAGGACAGGACAGAACCTGTCCCTGGCCAGGCTGGACTGCTCAGAGGGTTCCCCCTGCTCAAGGAGAGGAGAGGACCCGTCCCAGGCCAGGCTTGGAGCAGCCTGGGACAATGGAGGGTGTCCCGGCCATGGCAGGGTGGCACTGGATGGGATTTAAGGTCCCTTCCAACCCAAACCAGGCTGGGATTCCAAGGCTCTGATTCCCAGGGCTGTCCCTTCCCTACAGCCCAGTCAGACCACAAWGGTTCACAGCCTCACGGTCCCCAGTGGTGCCAAAACCTGATTGAATTAATTTCCTTCGCAATCAAACAAGGGTGCTGCAGCTTCCCAGGCTGCAAACCCCGATTGAAGGGAACAACAACAGCAGCAGCAGCAGCTGGGATCAGGTGATGCCAGGTCACTGCACAGCCACAGAGCAGGCTCCAGCCCTGCCTGCCACCCCCGTGTCACATCCCCAGGGCTGGCACAGGGCTGCCACTGTCCCTCCTGTCACACACAGCCCGAGCAGCAGCTCCCCCTGCCCCAGGGAGAACACACCCTCCAAGCATTGCCGCAATTTTTCCTGGGCATTTAACTTTCATTTGTTAAGTAAACAGATTTGCATTTTTAATAAACATCAGGCTAAATGTAATAAAATATTAATGACAAATACATGCAGAAGTCGATGTTTCCCAATTCCTYCCTCTGCTCAGAGCTTTCAGGGAAGCTGAAACATGAATATCCATCAGCCCCTGATGGGCTGCTCCTTTGGCAGCTCCTGAACGTCCTTTAGCACCAAGYGAGACCCTTGCTCTCCTCAGACCTCTAAACAAAGCTCAGGGGCAGTGTTTGAGTGGATTTAACTCCTGCTCCAGCCCCTCCAGTGTGGGCACCGTGGTACCCTTGCCTTGGCAACACCACATCTTTACATGTCTAGTCTGGCTTGGTTAAGCTCCTGCTTCCCAAGGCCTGAGCTCAGTAGGGCTGGACCCAGCAGAGCTCAGTGCCCACCCAGAGCCCCCTGCCAGCCCCAGCAGAGCTCAGTGCCCACCCAGAGCCCCCCAGAGCCCCCAGCCCCACTGCCATTCCCAGCAGAGCCCAGTGCAGACGGGCAGGGCAGCCCACGTGCTGTGTCTGACAGCCCTGCCTGCCTTGTGGCTACAGAGAAATCTGCTGCCTTAGGAAAAAAAAAAAAAAAAATAAAAAAAACCAAACCAGCAACCCCCTCAGAAGGACTGGAAAATTAATCCTGATGAGAGGCTGCCAGTTATTGGAATAGGAAGCACAAATATATTTTAATATGCATATTGGCAAGCAAGGATTTCTCACTATCACGCAAGGAGGGAAGAATATGTGGATGGAAAATTTGAAAAGTTGCATCTAYCCATGGTATTTCCTGCCCTGCTGTGAGGAATTTATGGGCTTTCTGCTTGGATGCAGATAAAATGGATGGGTAAATCCAATACCTTAAGGTTGAAAGCTGCCTTTGAGTTTCCAGAGGGCACRTCCCAGCCCGGGGCCTGCAGGAGGTGAGCTCCAGGCTCCAGGTTTGGGCAGCCCTGGCTGAGGGGAGCAGGGAGGATCCTGCTGCTCAGTCTGCTGCTCCAGGCAGGGAAGGGCACCTTCTCTACAGCCTCCCAAACCCAGCTCCTGCTCACTGGACACAGATGCCATATGAGATCCTACATTTATCTAAAGCCATCAGTGAAAAGTTGTSCTCATTTTAGTCTGGCATTAACGTACAGGCACCACTCCATCCTGCCTGGAGAAAGGGGGAGGCTGGGAATTTATCTTACATAAACCCCGGTGTGTCCTGCCCAATATTTATAGCCAGCACCGAATGGCTTTTCCTCCYGAGCTGCAGAAATAAACCTGTCAGCTCCAAAGACGGCCTTGTATTTAATCACCTCCCTGCTTGATTTCAAATAGAGACAAAAGGCACGATAAAATATTTGCCACTGATCCCTGGGACGCAGCCAAGGACCACCAGGAGCTGAGGATGCTGCTGCCTGCCCCTGCTCCGTGCCAAGGGAGGTGCTGGGCACCCTGCATTCCCAGGGCTTGGTCCCAAACTGTGGCACAGCCACAACCCCACCAGCCCTGCAGGGATCTCCTGGGCAAGTCTGACCTTCCTGGGGCTGCTCTGGCTCCCTGCTGCACCCTGGGCAGGATCAGTCCCGTTTGGGGGAATTTGGGTCCCAGCACGACCTTGGGGTCACACTGGGGTCCCTGTGCTGGCCAGTGGTGCCTTTCACTGTGTCTGCCTCCAGCCTGGGATGCTGCAGCTCATCCCTTTATCCCTGCTGCTCTCAAAGGGAGCATCCACTGCAAGGGCACCGGGTGCAGGACCGTCCCTCTGGCAGGGAAAAGCCAAATTTCTGCACTGAAAACAGAGGCTGAGAGTCTGGGAAATCCCAAAGTCTTTACAGGGTCTCCCAGAGCAAATCCTGACTGGATTACCTGAGGTGTTCAACCTCTGCACATGCACCTGCCCCRTGGCAGCCCCTCAATCCTTAAATCCCATCTAATTAGGAAATCACTTCTGCAAACATCAGAACTCACCCTGCACAGGCTGAAYGAAGGCTACAAATCCCCTGTGCACRGAACTGGTGTTTTTACACATCCAGGTCTGCAAGTGGCCTTTCAGTATTAATTAACTCCGAGYAGTTAGGGGGAAATTAATTTATGCAATTAAAAATTATTAGATTAAAAGCCATTTTTTTTAACCCCCCATGCTGTTGTGAATATTCCTGGGCTCTGCTGTGTGATTTCAGTGCTTTCAAAATGAGACTTTTCAAATCACTAGGCTTTATGTAAAGTAAAGGAGTAATTAGATACCAAAAACAATAATTATCTCAACGAGAGACAGGGAGAGCAGGGAAGTGTAAACACACTCCCAGGGTAACTGCAGACCCAGGAAAGGAATTGTTATGCAGCAGCCAGAGCAGGGAGCAGCCAAGCAGAGCCCCACGTCAGAACCACCAAAGACAAGCCAGCCCCTGATCTGTCTTGTTCCTGACTCTGTGATAAAGGTTAATCAAGCACAAAGCAACACAGGAGCTCCTGGGAATTGAGGAATTGGCTCTGAGCTCCGGCCAGGAGCCTCCATCCCCKGCTGTCAGTGGGAAATGATGGAGCTTTGGGGAGGGCAGTGGATCCCTCCCCAGCAGGGCAGGCACTGAGAGCCCCCCAGGACCCCCTGAGCCCCCACCCCAAACTGCAGAGGGGCCCCAGGAGCACGGGCATGTGGCCAGAGGGTCTGTGGCTGCTGCTGCACAGGCACAGGGGCTCTGTGGGACCAGGAGGGGCTGGGGAGCTGAGCCCCAGCTCACATCAGACAGGAACTCACAGTGCCTCTGAGGAGCAAAATGAGCCTGGACACAATGTGGGGAGCTGAGCCCCAGCTCACATCAAACATGAACTCACAGTGCCTCTGAGGAGCAAAACAAACCTGCAGACAATGTGGGGAGCTGAGCCCCCAGCTCACACCACACAGGAACTCACAGTGCCTCTGAGGAGCAAAATGAGCCTGGACACAATGTGGGGAGCAAAACAAACTGGGACACAATGTGGGGAGCTGAGCCCCAGCTCACATCAGACAGGAACTCACAGTGCCTCTGAGGAGCCAAATGAGCCTGGACACAATGTGGGGAGCTGAGCCCCAGCTCATATCAAACATGAACTCACAGTGCCTCTGAGGAGCAAAATGAGCCTGGGGACAATGTGGGGAGCAAAACAAAGCTGGACACAATGTGGGGAGCTGAGCCCCAGCTCACACCAGACAGGAACTCACAGTGCCTCTGAGGAGCCAAATGAGCCTGGACACAATCTGGATGGGGCTCTGCTCCCCTTGGCTGGTGCTCCCAGGGCTGAGCATGGGCTGCAGAAGGGCAAGGCTGGGGACAGGTGGGGGCTGATTCCCAGCCCTCATTTGCATCTTTTTCCTTATTTTGAAGTTCTGGATACAGACAATTACTGCAGCCTGACCTTTACAGATGCTAACTATGAAAAAATAAAAGGAAAACAAAATAGGCTCAAGCCAAGGAGAAGAGCCAGGCCAGCACCAGCCCTGTGTGCAGCTGCACTTGGCCCTGGTGTGGCCACAGGTCACAAACACTGGGGCACACCTCCCCTGTCACCCCAAACCCTCTGTGCAGTGCCCAAGCCCCACTGCCATCCCTGCTGCTCTGCCCTGTGCTGGCACCAAAGAAACAGCTTTTTCCAGCACTGCTGGAGAAATATCAGCTATCAGCAGGTACCTGAGTTGTCTTAATCCTCCCTAAATCCCMAATCAGCTGCTGTTAATCTCCCTGTCCTATCAAACAGGGAATTTTCCGGGTGCCAGCCGCTGGGCGAAGCGAGAGCCGGCAGCTCACAGCCCCCCTCCCTCCCAGGGCTGGTGTCACRGGGATTTCTGRGGGAAGGAGACATTTAAAACAGGACAAAATTTGCACAGTTTAAAGCAGCAGAGCAGTGAGAAAGCGCTCTTGATGGAATTCAGTGGTTTTTCAGTGTAAAGCACCAAACACCAGCGCTGTGCCCCTGCCCAGGGCAGGCAGTGACACTGGGACCTGCTCAGGAGGAGGCAGATGGGAGGAGGGGACACAACAGCAGCAGCTTCACTGGGAAATGGGCACAGAGGTTGGAGATGGCAGCAGCTATGGACTCAGGAGACAGGGACTTGTGCAGAATGACCCCATGGTGCCCCTTCAGTGAATGCAGGTATGGAGCAGGATCCCTCCTCAGCTGGAGCTCAGGGATCCCCCCTTGTACCTCAGCATCCCTGGCACAGATCCCAGCCCCAGACAGCAAATCAGGGGGGCACAAACAGCCCCAAGCACTCCACACTGCTGATCATCAATACCAAAGGTGCAGCTCTCCCAGTGGTGCTGCTCCTGGCACAAGGGTCAGATCCCAGCCCCAGACAGCAAATCAGGGGGGACAGACTGCCCCAAGCACTCCACACTGCTGATCATCAATACCAAAGGTGCAGCTCTCCCAGTGGTGCTGCTCCTGGCACGAGGGTCTGATCCCAGCCCCAGACAGCAAATCATAGGGGTACAAACAACCCCAAGCACTTCCACACTGCTGATCTTCGATACCAAAGGTGCAGCTCTCCCAGTGGTGCTGCTCCTGGCACAAGGGTCAGATCCCAGCCCCAGACAGCGAATCAGGGGGGCACAGACAGCCCCAAGCACTCCACACTGCTGATCATTGATACCAAAGGTGCAGCTCTCGCAGTGGTGCTGCTCCTGCAGGGTCCATGCCCTGCAGGTTCCCTCCCCTCCCAGGGAAGGCAGCAGGCACACCCAGACCCCTGTGCTGCCCATCCTGCATCTCCCCACTCACAGGCAGGAGGGAGAGCAGCACATTCCCCTCTGAGGGGGCACAGCCCAGACTGTGGGGGCAGCTCTCAGCCAGGGACAGCACCCATGAGCTCCCTGCAGAGGCACTGCCAGCACTGAACCTGGGGCAGAACATCTGCCTGAARTTCAGACATCAGCCCCAAGCACAGGCAGGGCTGGCAGCCCCAGGGAGAGGGGCAGCTCTCCAGGCCAGCACCCCTGCCCCATCCCTGGGGCTGTGCAGGCTCTGCCCACCCACCACAGGGGTGTTCCATCCCAGTTGGATCAGCCAGGAAAGGAGCTGTGGGAGGGAAAAACCTGCTGGAGCAGAGAGGCACAGAGAGAGAGCAGAGCTARAGGCACCCAGCACCCTCCACCAAGGGAGCTCCCACTCCACGTTTTCCCTGAAAGCAGAGTTTTTCCAAGCACCAAAGGGGCCCCAAAGSAGCAGGGTATCTGTAAAGMAGAGGAAAAGCAGAGGTGCAGAAGGTTGTTATGGGCAGAGAGACAGGGAGGCTGCAGGTAAACACACAGAGCACTCCTGGACTCTGAGCTGGCCTGGGAGGATGGATTAAGGATTAATGTCCCCACACTGACCACAAATACCAGCCATGAGAGCAGATGCAGTGTGGATCCAGCTCTCTGTGGAACAGCAGAGCCCAGCTGGGGCACTGCAGCCAACAGCACCCGGGGGAGGCACGAGAACAACCCAAGCCTTGAGGACCTGGAGCACCACAGAGACTCTGCTGTGGCCCTGCCAGCGCCCAGTGACAGAGAGAAATGGAAATCCAGGGAGGGACATCCCCGCTCCTGTGTGTACATAAGGGCAGGGACAGCACGGGGACAGCGCGGGGCCATGCAGAGTTTGGGGACACAGAGCAGCACCATGGGCAGGGACACCCACCCTGGGGCTCAGGCTGCACCCCTGCACTGGTGGCACAGGGACAGATGTCGCTGCAGRCACAGCTGCACCAGGAGCACTCAAGCATTCCTGGCTTTTTTGACAAACAGCTTCCAATTGCTGCTGCCTCCCCCTGGGTTTGCCCAYTCCCCCAGGCTGCACTCCCAGCTCATCTCAGCAGAGCCAGGCAGGGCTGAGGAGCAGCAGCCAGGATCCCCCTGCAGAGCCTGGAGAGAAGCTGTGGTGAAATCCAGCTCCACTGCCCAGCCAGGCTCACTGAGCTCAGCTGGGTGTTGACATGAAGTTGGGATCAAAGAAAAGAAAGACCTGAGAAAAAGGGAGGGAAAACCCAACAGACCTGGGMTGACAAAACAGACAGGCTGCAACAYCAAGGGCTCCAGGAACTGAATGTGTGGAGCTCCCACCTCTGCAAGCCAGAGCTGGGAGCAGGTGTCAGGGACTGCTCCTGGCCCAGCAGGGCTGTGGCACGTGCCAGGCACCAGGGAACACACCTTCCAAGGGGACAGGGCCCTGCAGGACCCAGCGAGCCGGGGAGAGGCCCTGGAGACTCCCCAGCAGCGGGACACTGGGGGTGCCTGGCAGTGGGACAGCGAGGGGACCCAGCAGTGGGACACTGGTGCCCAGCAGTGGGGCAGGGCTGGCCCAGCAGTGGGACAGTGAAGGACCCAGCAGTGGGACACTGGTGCCCAGCAGTGGGACAGTGAGGGGACCCAGCACTGGGACAGTGAAGGACCCAGCAGTGGGACAGTGAGGGGACCCAGCAGTGGGACAGTGAGGGGACCCAGCACTGGGACAGTGAAGGACCCAGCACTGGGACAGTGAAGGACCCAGCAGTGGGACAGTGAGGGGACCCAGCAGTGGGACACTGGTGCCCAGCAGTGGGACAGTGAGGGCACCCGGCAGTGGGACACTGGTGCCCAGCAGTGGGACACTGGTGCCCAGCAGTGGGACACTGGTAGCCCAGTACCAGGACAGTGAAGGACCCAGCAGTGGGACACTGGTGCCCAGCAGGGGGACACTGGTAGCCCAGTACCAGGACAGTGAAGGACCCGGCAGTGGGACACTGGTGCCCAGCAGGGGGACAGGGGTGGCCCAGCAGTGGGACAGGGGTGGCCCAGTACCAGGACAGTGAAGGACCCGACAGTGGGACACTGGTGCCCAGCAGTGGGACACTGGTGCCCAGCAGTGGGACAGTGAGGGGACCCGGCAGTGGGACACTGGTGCCCAGCAGTGGAAGATGAGGAAC
Organism: Sporophila hypoxantha; assembly: GCA_002167245.1. Taxonomy (NCBI): domain Eukaryota; kingdom Metazoa; phylum Chordata; class Aves; order Passeriformes; family Thraupidae; genus Sporophila; species Sporophila hypoxantha. Next base: position 865,420 of record NDFG01000080.1, read on the forward strand.
CCAGGTTGGACACTGAGTAAGCCAGGGAGATGAGGATAAGGACAGCAGGAGGTGAGACAGTGAACCCAGCAGTGGGACACTGGTGCCCAGCAGTGGGACACTGGTGCCCAGCAGTGGGGCAGGGGGGCCCAGCACACTTACAGCCTTTGGCTTGAAGGGGGGCTGGATCTCCTTGCGCTCCAGCTTGTCCCAGTCGATGTAGCGGAAGAAGGCGTGCTCCTTGATGTCCCGCTCCCCCTCGGGGCCGCAGCCCAGGCGCTTGGCAGGGTGCTTGGTCATCAGCTGGGGACAGGAGGCAGCAAACAGTCACAGCCTGCCCCGCTGCCCCCAGAATGTCCCCAGAATGTCCCCAGAGAGCTGTTTCCCAGCTGGACACCCCTCAGCATTGTCCCCCCGCCTCCAGGTGCCTCTGGGGCTCCAAGGAGAGGAGGACACTGAGGAAGGAGCTGGAGTGACTCAGGGACAGGGAAGGCTGACAGTGCTTTCTGAGAGCAGACTGTGCAGATGGCAGGTACATGAGCACTGGCAGGATGGGCACATCCCCTTCCCTCTGGGAATGGCACTGGTTTGCCAAGGAACATCCCCAGGGTGCTGGCAGGGCTCCCTCAGCACCTGGCTGCAGCAGGGGAGCTGCYCAGCGGTCCCTTTGCTTGGCACAAACTTCTCAGCATCTGCAGAGTTAACTGCAAACCCCWCTGCCCCTTTGAGATGGACAATCTGCCCTCCAAACCTTCCACCAGGCCTGGGAGCAGAAGCCCCTCACCCCCAGAGCAGACACGAGGTGGATTTCTAATGAGAGACTCAATTTGGAGGGAAAATAGCACAAACAGTCCATTAATGTTGTTTATCATCTAAACTTCTCCTCTTCACTGGCTCAATAAGGGAAAGGGCCCCAGGAACTGCRGGCAGCTGTACCACATTAATATCCTGGGGCAGGGTCTGAGCCCTGCTCAGAGATCAGATGGAGATTCCAGAGATCCACAAGACGTTGATAAGGATGGAGAATATGAGCTTTGTACTCCCAACAAAAGCACTGCTTTATTAAAGCAGGGCAGTTCACCCCGATGCCAGGGCTGCAGCAAGCCYGGCTCTGTGTCCCAGGGCTGGGGTCTGTGGGACCCCCRGGGGCACAGGGGGTGCCAGGGCTCTGGCTGGGGAGCTGAAACACCTCCCATCACTCATGGACACAGGTCAGCCCTGCACCCCAGGGCACAAAACAAACTGGCTCAGGAGAGCCCATCTTAACTGCAACAGGGCACTGAAAGCAAGGGARACCCTGGGAAAAAACCCCAAGCCTAAAACCCTGAAAGGACAAAAACTCCAACAAATACAAGGAGAGAGCAGGGCCACCAACTGCTCTGTGAGCAAGCAGCTCTACATCCCTGGCTCCAGGTGGGACAGCGTCTGCAGCTGGAAGAGTGATGGAGAGCAGCTTCCCGAGGCAGCATCTCCCTGGACAGCCCTTGCACAGGCAGCGAGGGCCTGGCAGGCTCTGCAGGCTGGGCAGTCCCTGCTCGGTGATGTACAGCACCCAGCCTGGTGCAGCAGCAAACACAGCCAGCCCTGCCTGGCCCTGCTCCAGCCCGGGGATGCTCAGCAGCACTGAGTGTCCCCCAGCCCCTGCCTGACCAGGAACACTCTGGATTTTCCCTTCTCATCCCAAACAGCACCAGCAAGAGGATGGCAGATGGTCACAGCCTCGGTGGGAATGCCCCTCCAAGCACCCAGTGGTTTCTGAATTAAGGATTTGATTTTCCTGCTGGCTGTGGCAGGGCAGCACCCCCTCCCCGCGCCCCATTCCGGGTGGGAGCTCCTGCAGCAGCTTTTCCCCACGGGACAAGTGAGTGTTCCTSTTTAACAGCAGCTCAGAATCCTGGCAACGCCAGGCAGAGGCTCTGAAATGCCGCAGTGGGAGCGAGAAGCGCAGGATGTGTCATTTGTAGATAGAAACACTATTTTGAGATACAGAACACTCAGATATTTTCAATATTAACTATTATAAGCAAACATTTCTTAAATTCCTACACAAACACTTATTTATAGCGGTGTGGCACTGGGGGGTGAGATGAGGCTCAGTCCCAGGCACACAGAACAACATCAGGACCCTGCCAGCCTTTATCCATCACATCCCAAATTAACTCAGGCTGCAATCAAGTCAGGCCTAGGCCCAGTCCATGGAGAGCCCAGCTTGTTATGCAGGGCAAGGCAGAGCTTCACTGCAAATTAAGAGGCAGGATAATGAAAATGCTGCCCTGACCTCATGGAGACACCAGCAGAGCTTCAGGCTGTCCTGAAGGGCAACTTATCACAGCTAAGTGGAAGGATGAAGGTTTTGTCTCTCAGCTTAGGAAAACTGTTTGGGAATCACATCCATTTTCCCTGAGCATCAGTTTTCACTYCAGGCAAAGGCTCTCAGAGCTGCCCTGTCCTCACTGGTGGGGCACAGGGTGTCTGGGCAGGAGCCCTCCCTCCCCACCCTCCAGCCAACACCCCAGTTCTCCCCTGCCCCCAGGCCAGCCCCATCCCAGCTGTATTTCTGCTCAGTGTAGGGGCACAGGGAGGATGCAGGCGTTATTTTAACCTGGGTTTAGGACACACACACAGTGGCACAAGCTGTGGCTTTAGCACTGGAGGGCACAGGCACCAGAACCGAGAGTGTCAGAGCCTGGCYGTGGTGGGARCAGTGGGTGGGCTGGGACCCAGGGRGCAGGCTGTCCCTCCCCACACTCCCCCAGCCCAGCCCTTACCCCCTTGCAGATGGCCACGGCCTCCTTGGACATGGACTTGGGGTAGGCSACGTTGTGCTCCATGATGGACTGGAAGAGCTCGTCCTCATCTTCTCCCTCAAAGGGGGCCTGGAGCCAAGCAGACACAGATCAGGGGCCTTCCTGGATGCCAAAGATCCCTTGGGCTGCTCTGGTCCTTGGCCTGGAGCTGCCCCAGGTGTGCGCACAGTGACACGAGTCCTGTCACTGCAGTCCCCAGCCCAGTGCCACCCCCAGCTCAGGGGGTGCCCGCCCACGTGCCAGGCGTGGCAATGCCACAGCAGCCCGTCCTGTGCTCACAATGGACCCAGACCAGAGGAATCAGCTCAAACTCAGTCACCTGGCCAGCCAGCATCTCATAGAGCAGGACTCCAAAGGCCCACCAATCCACTGACTTCCCGTAGGGCTGGTAGGCAATGATCTGCAAACAGCAGCACAAAAATTACAGCAGAATATCAGTGTAATACCAGAGTAATACCAGCAACAGCAGTGTTACCCCCCGGCTCTGACACAGGGCAAAGTCACCCCGAGGGTCACTGCAGCAGGTCACAAGGACAGGGTTATTCCCTGGGACACACTTGAGCACTGGAACCCCTCCAGGGACCCCAGACCCTCCCCTTGCTCTCTACAGTGCCCTGGGAAATKCAGGTGGGAACAGTTCACACCACACAGGCCTTTAAAAGGAAAGAGCACTTAAAAGAAATCCCCTGTTCTGCGCTGTCCCCCGCTGCTGGTTTGGGAAGGTCACAGCCCTGCAGTGACTCAGTTTGGGAACAACGGCCCGGGCAGGTGACCGGCCCTGCAGGGGACACAGCCCTGCAGGTGACACAGCAGGTGACACAGCCCTGCAGGTGACACAATCCTGCAAGTGACACGGCCCTGCAGGTGACATGGCAGGTGACACAGCCCTGCAGGTGACACAGCCCTGTAGGTGACATGGCCCTGAAGGTGACAGGGCAAGTGACACAGCCCTGCAGGTGACACAGCCCTGCAGGTGACGGTGACACAGCCCTGCAGGTGACACAGCCCTGCAGGTGACAGTGACATGGCCCTGCATGTGACACAGCCCTGCAGGTGACATGGCAGGTGACACGGCCCTGCAGGTGACACGGCCCTGCAGGTGACACAGCAGGTGAACAGCTCTGCAGGTGACACAGACCTGCAGGTGACACAGCCCTGCAGGTGACACACAGCTCTGTTCAGAGGGGGTCACACACGGGCCCTGTGCAGGCTGTCCCTGTCACCTGGGCACGCAGAGCCCTGCYTGGAACAGAGGGCAGCCCAGAAATGGGTCAGGCAGACGGCAGCACAGTTCTGCCCTGCAGCCACACTGGCCTGAGCACGGGGCAGCTCGTGCAGGAGGAGGCACRGGGCAGCAGCAGGGCCCAGGCTGGACGTGGCCATGGCACCACAGCCACACAGCCTTCCTGCAGCTCCCAAATGCAGTGGGATCCTCCTCTGGGACCCACGGGCAGCAGGCTTGAATGCCTTTCCTGGGTGCCAAAGTGATTTGCATCCTGATTTCCCACTTGCTGTTCTTCTTTTGGAAAAAGACRAATTAGAGCAAGRAGAARAAAATAAGAGTTAAAGTGAAARCACTTGGGCAAACACAGRGAGAGCTGGTCATTTGTCCTGCCTTGAAGGAGCATTAATCACCCACAGTCACAAGCTCTGCACCAGCAGCACCAGAATTAATCCTGGTGGGATGAGGGATGGAACACACGCTGGATCCAAGAATGGGAAACCTCACTGGGAGCAGCAAACACAATGTGGTTCAGCACACAACAGCACTGATGTCCTAGCAAAGAGAATCTCTCTCTCAGAAACATTTAAATGAATAAATATGAACTTCATCATTGCAAATTCAGCAGAGTGACAAGAGTTTAGAGGGATACTTTTAAGTGAAGGGAACAGACATTTAAGAACAATTACTCCTCTGAATTCCACAAGTCTGGCATTAAACTGTGCCCATCAGCACTTCATGGAAGTGTCATGTGTGACTCTATCACATCAGCAATAATCAACTGCAAAGTCACTTTGTGGGGMTCTAGAGCCATGGATGGGGAGCCTCTCCCCATCAGGCACAGCCCCTGACTGCAAACAGTGAGCTGGAGAGATCGAAGGATTTCCACTCCACATGGAAATACTATCCACTGATAATTCCCTGTTTCTCACTGGTCATGTTGTGCTGGAAGCTTCTATCACACACAGTGAGGGGCAGAGCTGAGCCCTGGGTTTGTCATTTCCAGGAGCAAGGGAGCAGCAACCTGCAGTGGGTCTGAGCATGCCAAGGACAGAGCAGGCTCAGAGCTGGCAGCAGGATGGACATGGGAAACCCCCAGTGAGGAAATCACCCTGCAGGGAGAGCAGCATGAGGACGGGCTGCTCTTTGAGGTGGAAGCAGCACACAGCACAACAGGGAGGCAGATCCAGCATCCCTGCTCCCTTAGGGGGATGTGGGGATGCACAGTGCTGAGGGCATGAACTTTGCAGGCTGATGGTGAATTTTCCTGAATCCCTGTTTCAGCTGCAGGGCTGCCCAAAGCCAGGTCACCCCATGGCAGGGAGCACAGGGGACAGATGGTGAATTTGGTGAATCCTGAATCCCTGTTTCAGCTGCAGGGCTGCCCAAAGCCAGGTCACCCCATGGCAGGGAGCACAGGGAGCACAGGCATGGTGAATTCCTGAATCCCTGTTTCAGCTGCAGAGCTGCCCACAGTCCAGGTCACCCCACAGCAGGGAGCACAGGGATGGTGAATTCCTGAATGCCTGTTTCAGCTGCAGGGCTGCCCAAAGCCAGGTCACCCCATGGCAGGGAGCACAGGGATGGTGAATTTGGTGAATTCCTGAATCCTGGTTCAGCTGCAGAGCTGCCCACAGTCAGGTCACCCCATGGCAGGGAGCACAGGGAGCACAGGGATGGTGAATTTGGTGAATTCCTGATATGCCTGTTTCAGCTGCAGGGCTGCCAAGCAGGTCACCCCACGGCAGGGAGCACAAGGATGGTGAATTTTGGTGAATTCCTGAATCCCTGTTTCAGCTTGCAGGGCTGCCCACAGCCAGGTCACCCCATGGCAGGGGAACACAAGGATTGGTGAATTCCTGAATCCCTGTTTCAGCTGGCAGGGCTGCAAAGCCAGGTCACCGCACAGGCAGGAGCACATGGGAGCACAGGATTGGTGAATTCCTGAAAATGCCCTGTTTCAGTCTCGCAGATGCTGCTCCCTGACCCCCCAGGAGGGAGCACAGGGATCAGTTCCGTCCCTACCTCGGGCGCGATGTAGTCTGGGGTGCCACAGAAGGTCTTGGTGGTCACCCCGTCCCAGATGTTCTCCTTGCACATGCCAAAGTCGGCGATCTTGATGTGCCCCTCGCTGTCCAGCATCACATTGTCCAGCTTCAGGTCTCTGCAGGGCGAGAGCAGACCRTGACACAGGGCCCAGTGTGAGCCCTGCTGCGCCTGAGCCCTGCCCACGGCTCACACCCAGACCTTTGGGGGAAAATGTTTGGGGAAACGAGTGAAAATAAGTCAGAGACTGTCAGGATGGAGTGCTGATTTTCCTTTTAACCCACAGGAATGCTGTGCTGGGCACAGCGCTTTGAAGTGTGCGATGGGAAGCGCTCATCTGGCAGGAGACCGACTGAATTGATTTTTCCTTTCACTYCTGTGAAAATCAAAGTGCACTTGGAGCTCTCACAATGGAGAAGCACCTACTCAGCACAAGTCCCTCCTCTGCCCCCCTGAAATACAAACCAGCTGTGCTTCCCTGTGCTGCTCAGCCCCAGAGTACCTGTTTGTGGTACCCAGCCCCCAGGGGCTCTGCTCCTTTGCACCAGCTGTAGAGGTGGATCCAACCACAGATCCCTGGACCTGAATCCCAGCCTTGAGCCACYGCTCCAGAGGTGGGTGCTGCAGCCTCAAGGACGCCTCTGTAGCAAACASGGGGTATTCTGGTGCAGTTTATACATTCTGGCTGGGTTCAAGGCTGTATTTTCTAATTATCCTGTCAGTGCTCAGAACCCTGACAGGCCAAAGGCAGACGGACACGAGCTGGGATTCGGATTCYGAGGAAGGAAGGAAGCAGAGCCACTGGGGACCAACAGACCTAGAATCTCTCCACAGCAGCTGATGGCAAGAAACAGCCCTCACGTCAAGTTTGTTCCACTTCTTTCATCTTTAGCATCTCCTGACTCCAGCAGCACTGTTGGCATCTCCCTTTACAGAGCACTTAATGGTATCTGACACTCATTAGGATGCTGTGCTCCACCCTGGGCTCTGGGAGCTCTCCCAAGCAGGAGGAGCAGTGAGCKCTGCTTTCAGAGCTCAACCAGCAGCCTGTGACCTGCTCCTGCACATGGCAGCTACCTCTGGGTGCTGGAGCCCATCGGGGATGGCCAAGAAGCCTCGGTGGTGAAGCAGAAGTGACAGGGTGGCACTGCAGAGCTCGGAACAAGCCACTGGCACACGCTGACTCCAGGGGCAATGTAAGAGAGCAGGGCCCTGCAGCCAAACTCGGGGCTTGGAGCTGGTCCAGGCTGCCAGGGAGCATTTGTGTTGTGTGGAGAGGAGCACATGGAACAGGGCAGGAGAGAACCAGAGCTGCCTTCCCATGAGCTGGGGTAAAGCAGGAASCTCCCCCAGACCAGGGGCACCCCCAGCTCCCAGCTCCTTTTGGGACACACCACGTGTCCATGGCTGGACTCAGCGATCCCACAGGTCTTTCCCAACCCTAAGGATGCTGTCATGGGGCTGTGGGCAGCTGCCAGCCCCATCCACGGCACGGGCAGGGGCAGAGCAGGACCCTGGAGCAGCRCTGTGCCCACGGTGGAGCCTGGGGGAAGGAGGGAGGGAGGAACGAGCTCACCTACCGGTAAATGATGCCTTTGCTCTGCAGGAAGAACAGCCCGATGGCGATTTCTGCTGCGTAGAATCTGAAAGAGGAGGTTTAAAACTGATAATTACAGGAGATGAATGAAAACCCTCCTGATCGGGTGGCAGCAAAGGGAACGCGTCAGGCAGGTGTGACCAAGGACAAGGCAGGGAAAGTCCAGGGGAGGATCACAGGGGATGATCCAAGGCAGCCTGAGCTGGCAGGGATGCCACTGGGGGCTGTCACTTCTGCTGGCACAAATGAAGCAAGRGCTGGACGCAGGGCTGCTGCTCACGACAGGCTGGCAGCAGGGCTCAGAGAGCCATCCCTGCTCCCGGAGCCAGCAGGTACTGCCACGCTGCCCTCGGGCCTTCTCCGGGTCTCACAGGGCTCTCAGACCCCATCCAGCCCACCAGGCTGTGCTCAGTGTTTGATGTGAGCATYTGGAGGCTCTCAGGAACACATCCTGCTCTGCCCAGCTCCCAAGGAACAGGAGCCCCCAGTGAACACTGGGGTTGGGCACCCTGGCAGAGGAGCCAAACCCTGCCCTGGGAAAGGACCAGGCAGAGCAGAGGCCTGGTGTCTCCCAGGAAGCCTCCACACCCCTGCCTTGTGCCTTTGGGTACCTCCATTTATCTATTCCACTCAAWTACTTACAATACAATGCACCCCAAGGGTGAGGTGGAGGCACCAGCACCAAAGAGTTCTGCTGCACCTTCCCATCCCTGATTCCAGCCAGGAGCTGCACTGCAGAGCCCTGGGCTCTGTTTGTGCCACAGGTCCCCCCCACACCTACCCCAGGGTGCCAAAGCWCTGCACTCACACAGCATGGGGCTCCTTGAACCTCCCGACCTGCTGGATCTGGTACATCAGGTCCCCTCCATTCACATATTCCATCACAAAGTACAGGCGATCCTGGAGGAAAGAAGGGAGCAATCAGCACCAGGATTATCAGAGCAGGGAACCTGCAGGGCTCAGAAACAGGAGCCAAGGTGACTGGCAGCCCAGCCTGCCATTCCAGGCAAGCACAGCCACCACCCCCGTGCTCCCCACGGGCTGCTGTCCCTACAGAGCCCACAGGCTCCTGGGGAATGCTCAGGACTGGGGCTCTGCCCTCTGCAGACAGATGCACTGGGGAAGGCAAGGGGAGGCATCCCCAAACCAGAGGCTTTTCACTCCCAGGAGTACATTTGCCCTTGCTGRCAGGAGCCATCTCCAGAGTGCTGTTCTGCAGGTCCCTGCTGGCACTGCCCCAGGCACTCCCTGGCTCCAGGCAGGGCATGCACGGAGATGTGAGCAGTTCCCAAGGGGACCAAACTCCATCCACGGCCACCGGGACTGGGCCAGGCCCAGGAGGGGCTGTGACACCCCAGCCCTGTCCCAGGATGGCAGTGCTGGGGATGCAGGGTCTGCAGGGCAGGCAGGAGGGGCTGCTCCCCTCTCCTCACCCCTTCCAGCCGGCTCTGAGGGCTCCCTCTGGCCATGCCCACTCATGCCATGGGGCTAAGGGGGTCCAGAGGGGAGGGCATGGAGCTGCTCCAGGGCTGGAGCCAGRCTGGAGAGCTGGGGGTGCTCGCCTGGACAAGAGGAGGCTCCAGGGGACCTCAGAGCCCCTKGCAGGGCCTGAAGGGGCTCCAGGAGAGCTGCAGAGGGACTGGGGACAAGGGCCTGCAGTGCCATGGGCCCTCCATGCATGAGCCCAGTGACAGCCCCATGCCAGCCATAGAGGGAAGGAGGGAAGGACACAGAGGCTGGAGCACTGCAGGAGCTGCAGGTTGGCAGCATTACATAATTAAAAATTCCCCTTTTGCTCATTTCCTCCCTAAATAAGGAAGGACAGGGAGCCCACAGGAGATGCAGCTGGAGCACTGCCATAACCAGGGCTGAGGAGAAACTGGGGGGCACCACCCACAGGGCACTTCCAGGCTGGCATGCCCATCCCATATGAAGGGAGCACAGCACCACAGGCATTTTCCAGGCTTAGCAAGTGCCCACCCAGAGGAATGGGCTCAGCACCCCACAGGGCATTTCCTCAGCTTGGCAGGCCACCCGGATAAAAAGGTCTTATAGGTAATGGGTTCAGCACCATGGCATTTCCCAGCGTGGCAGTGCTCACCAGAGGAATGGCTCAGCACCCACAGGGCATTTTCCAGCTGGCAGTGCCCACCCATAGAATGGGTTCAGCACCCACAGGCATTTCCCAGCTGGCAGTGCCCACCCAGAGAATGGCATCAGCACCCACAGGAGCACTCTCACCAGCCTGGCAGTCCCACCCAGAGAGCGGGTTCAGCACTCACAGGGCATTTCATCAGCTGGCAGTGCCACCCAGAGGAATGGAGCACAGCAACCCACAGGGCACTCCCCAGCCTGGCAGTGCCCACACCAGAGGATGGGCTCAAGCACCCCAGGGCATTTCCCCAGCTGCAGTGCCCCCAGAGGAGCTGGGTCAGCACCCACAGGGCATTCTCAGCTGCGCAGTGCCCACCCAGAGGAATGGCTCAGCACCCCACAGGGCATTTCCCCAGCTGCAGTTGCCCCCAGAGGGCTGGGTCACACCCACAGGGCATTTCTCAGCTTGGGCATGCCACCCAAGAGGAATGGAGCACAGCCCCACAGGGCACTCCCAGCCTGCAGTTGCCCACCCAGAGGAATGGGCTCAGCAACCGTCACAGGGCACTTCCCCAGGCAGTGCCCTACCCACTAGAGAAGGGGTTCAGTACCCACAGGGCATTCCCAGCCCTGGCAGTGCCACCAGCAAAGGAATGGGTTCAGCACCCATAGGGCATCTTCCCCAGCTGGCAGTGCTCACCATTAGGAATGGGCTCAGCAACCGACACAGGGCATGTTCCCAGCTGGCCATGCCCACCCAGAGGAGGCTGGGGCTCAGCAAGTGCTGCCCCCCCAGCTGTGGGGCAGCCCCAGGGATGGAGCACAGCAGCACAGGGCAGCGGGGCTGTGTGAAACACGTGGCACTGAGGGGATGGAGCAGGGAATTCAGCTTTTCATTTTGGATTTGGGAGCCCCCTGGGTGCGGGGCAGCCCTGGCAGGGCCGGCCAGCCCGCGTGTGGCAATGTCACCTTGAGCAGGCAGCACGGCAGAGGGAGCAGCGCYGGGCTGGGCTGCAGCTGCCTCCTAAATATATCGATCTGCTTCAAGGAGGAAGAGTGCTAAAAAGACTGGCTCTTGAGGCAGGCAGCTGAGCTCTAAAAGCAGGAGCTGAGCCCTCCTGCGGGTGGGAAGGGAGCGCTGTGCCCRGCAGAGCCGTGCTGTGACTCAGGCAGGCAGATGGCACGGCTGCCCACGGGCTGCAGGGGGAACGGGCACCGAGCTGGCCTGGCTCTGCCCTGCCACCAAGGACAGCCCTGGCCAGGGCTGGAGCATCCCCAGCCCTGGGCAGCACACAGACACGGATGGAATGCACTGCAGAGCCTGGCACGGAGCTGGTGACACTCCCCTGTCCCTGGGCAGGAGGATGGCACTGCCAGGGCTCCTTCCAGTGCCCCTCTGATGAACTGCTCCTTCCCCTGCCTGCTGCACGCTGGGAACGAGGGGCAGAGCCAGGACAACAGCCACACTCCCCATGCACCCCTTACCAGATATTAGGGTAAAATTCCTCCCTGGCAGGGTGGGCAGGCCCTGGCACAGGTGCCCAGAGCAGCTGTGGCTGCCCCTGGATCCCTGGCAGTGCCCAAGCCAGGCTGGATGGGGCTGGGAGCAGCCTGGGACAGTGGGAGATGTCCMTGCCCRTGGATGGTGTTCAAGGTCCCTTCCAACCCAAACCACTCCAGGACTGTGTGATTTATCACCTCAGTGTGGCTGTGGCTGCCCCAGAGGTCACAGCAAAGGCACAGCTCACCTGGGGACACCCAGGGACCCCTCACCCCTCCCAGAGCCCAGGCTCTGACCTGGGGCCTTTCAGATCCCCCAGCACAGGCACCTCTCACCCCCCAGCCCAGGCAGGAGCTCTCTCCTTGCTCATCTTCCCGTGCTCTTTAGAAGGCAGATTTAGGGCTTTTCTGTCTCCTGGAGCCGCTGAGCCAACAGCCCTGGTGGAGAATTGTGCTCTGGCCTGTGCTCCCAGAAACCAAGGTGCTTTGTGCCAGCCTTTGATAATACAYCCTGCTATACATTTTGATTACATTACAAATACGATTACTATTAAGCTACTAYAGRTCTGCCAGGAATAATCCCGTGCTGACTCACTTCAGATGCCAGGAGATGCTGTGTGAAAGAGCTGCTCCTGCCACAGTCTGATTGCTGYGCTGCAAAGCYGGGCTGCAGGCTTTAAATGCACCCAGGGTGTTTGGGAAATKAAATTTCTGGGACAATATTAAAATGTAATCCTCCTGGAAAGCATTGTCATCGTTCTGAAGGGCTCTGCTGATTCCCYCTGCTGGCTCCCACTGACTGYACCTGGACATTCTCATTCACTGCTCGAGGGCCGGGCAGGGATTGCTTTAAAGGTGCCCTGTCCCCCTCCTGACTCACACAAACCCAATCACACACCCATGGAAAAGTGGATTTCCTGCAGTTTGGATTGGGTATCTCCCTCTGCTCGGGGCTTTGATCAGAGGAATGAGTCCTGGGGAAAAGTGCAGCACTTTGCTACTGAGCATAAGGGACATTGTGGGCTGGGGGCTGAGGGGCTGGGAAATCACCTCTGGTGTCACCAGCGGCTCCCTGCTGGACACATCTCAGCGCCCAGCTGTTGTACATGACACTTTCATGTCACACACACACATTTTGGTCCTGGGGGCACTTTTGCCAGTGAACTGGAGAAGGTGTGAGGCTGCCAAGGCAGAGAACACACAATTGCTACGGCAAGTGCAGTGATGTACAGAGAATATAAARTCCTGGAGTGGTTTGGGGTGGAAGGGACCTTAAGTCCCACCCAGTGCCACCCCTGCCAYGGGCAGGGACACCTCCCACTGTCCCAGGCTGCTCCAGGTTGTCCCTCCTGGCCTTGGGCACCATTCCAATCCATTTCCCAAAGCGTCAGGCTCCCGGCGCTCAGGGTGCCCAGCCCACCGTGCCCACGGTGTGCCCAGCAGTGGCAGCAGCCCTTACCATGGTCTGGAAGCAGGAGTGGAGCTGGGTGAGGAAGGGAGGCTTCCCCGAGAGCGCCAGCACGCGCTTCTCCACCATGGTGCACTCCACGTCGTCGTCCTGGATCACCACGTCCTTCTTCAGGATCTTCACAGCGTACAGCTCGTCCGTGCCCTTCCTCTCTGCCAGCATCACCTGCGCAGGCACAGCACGCTGAGGGACATGGGGAACTGCAGAGCCTCCAGCTGAAACAGCCCCAGCTGCTGGCTCCTCACCCTGGGCTGCCCTCGCAGCCCTGAGCAGGTGCCCAAGCACCCACAGCTGCCAGGGCTGCTGCCAACAGCACTCGGGGATCCAAGGAGTAACAACCTCCTCCCTCACCACCTCATTGCCCCCCTCACCACCTCAGTGCCTCCCTCACCACCTCAGTGCCCCCCTCACCACTCCCTCACCACCTTCAGTGCCCCCCTCAGCCACTCCCTCACCACCTCATTGCCCCCCTCACACCTCAGTGGCCCCCCTCACCACCTCAGTGCCTCCTCGACCACCTCAGATGCCTCCCTCACCACCTCATTCACCCCTCACCACCTCAGTGCCCCCCTCACCACCTCAGTGCCTCCCTCACACCTCAGTGCCCCCCTTCACCCACCTCAGTGCCTCCAGGACCCAGCCCAAGGGTTTGATGGTCCCTGAGCCCAGCTCTCCTTCAGGGGCTTTGCAGCCTCCAGAGTGTCACCAGCATTGGGGAGGGGGTCAAGAGGCTGAGCACAGAGCCCATCAGATTACAAGGTGGTAAATATTTGAGAGTTTGTCTCTAGTGAATAGTAATAAAAAACCTCCCATGGTTTCTCTGCCTCAGTTTCCCCCTCCACAACAGTGAGCAGACCCCATCATTGCTGGTTCATTGCCCAGCCAAGGCCCCTCTCAACCAGCAGAATCCACCCAACCTCCCAGTTCCACCCAGTCCCAGCCAYGTGCAGGTTTATTCACTGCAGTAAATGGGAGTCACTGCTTCTGCTGGTGCCAATCCCCCGGGTTAATCCCATCAGCCCAGCCAGGGTCCCCCGCCTGACCCAGCACAGGCTCCAGCAGCCTAAGCTGCTCCTTGGGCTGCCAGCAAATAAACCCTCTCTGAAACCTCCTTCRGTTCCTGTTTCCCCCTCTCACTCTSTCACGGCCTCAGACTGGAGAGCTGGGTGCAAATGAATTGCTCTTCATGTGAAGGAGCTGGCAGAGATCCTGCAGCAGCATCAGGAACAGCAGCTCGGGGCTTTGGGGAATAAATTACGCGAAGCCAACATCGAYAGGGTGGAACTGAAATGTGCTCCAGGCTGGGCCAGACGGGCAGAGGACACATGAGCGGCTCTCAGGGTGACTTCAGAGGGCCAGCAGAATTAACCCTTTCTTGTTCCAGCCCTCTGCTGCTCCACAGGCTGCCCGGGCAGGGGGCAGTCCCATCCTGAGGGATTCCACAGGTATCTAGATGTGGCACTTGGGGACAGGGGGTGGCAGTGCTGGGGTTGGACTCAGTGCTCCCAGAGGGCTTTTCCAAGCTCAGTGACTCTGTGATTCCATTCTGACACAGCCAGAGGATCAGGGATGATCAGGCAGGGGACACAGCCTGGGGGGTGAGGCCTTTGGTGCCACCCCCTTGTTTGGGTGCAGGGAACAGGGCACAGGGAACAGGGAACAGGGCACAGGGAACAGGGCACAGGGAACAGGGCACAGGGAACAGGGCACAGCCCTTTGTGAGCAGCTCTGGTGCATTCCCAGCTCCTGGGGGAGCCTGGCTGTCCTTGACACGCTGCTTGTCAGGATTAGCTGGCACTGGCACCGGGGCTCCTCAGTGCCAAGCGCTCTGGAGAAAGCTCTGACACTCCCATTGCCATTGGTGGGGCAGGGCTGCAGCCAGCTCATCCCACACCTGGGCTGAGCCATGGGGGTGTCAGGGCCTTTGGGATGGGATTTATTCACCTGCTCATCCTTGAAGAGCCCTGGGTACCCAGAGCAGCTCCTTGTGATGTGGGATGGAACCCAGCAAGGCTCAGGCACTGGGACCAGCTCTGGCTGCCCCTGCATCCCTGGCAGTGCCCCGGGCCAGGMCAGGGCTTGGRGCAYCTGGGACAGTGGGAGGTGTCCCTGCCATGGCAGGGTGGCACTGGGTGATCTCTAAGGTCCCTTCCAACCCAAGGCAGTCCCTGTTTCTGTGCCAGGGCAGCAGRCACAGCTGCCTCACACCGTGCCTGCACCTCTGCCCTCCCCTGTGGCTCTGCTCAAATGGAGCTGGTTTGGTTCATTGCCTCCATTTATCAMCATTTTACACCAGCTGAGCTTTACAAGGCGCCACACACAGCTGCTAAAACCAGAGCTAATTTTTAGGTGACAAAAGCAGAAGTGCTTTGGTTGCTCAAAATTGGTGGCAAAGAAGTASTAACCACTCCAGGAACATATTTTGAGGGAAAATTAAACCTGCTACCTGAGTGTAAGAGCATTAWATACAATATCAGCTCTATACAGACCTGCCTTGCCATCCACAGCCCTGTCAGAGGAAAGGTGACTAAAGCAGGGAGCCTCTGAGCCTGGCACCTGCTTCTGCCCTAAGGGACCTTGCTGAGGACCTGGCTCCCAGCTCTCTGCAGGGAGAGCTTGGCTGGGGTGCCCCCATAAGTGCAGAACCTGCTCAGGCCGTCCATGCTGTGAATGGCTCATGAGGAGCTGCCCAGGCAGCCCAGCTGGGCCAGCCCTGCTCCCTGGCACCCACAGGCAAAGGGGCTGGGGGACACTGCTGTGAGCTGTGTGCCCAGGAGGGCAGGCTGGAAAGCACCCAGGGCTGCACTCCTGGGGCACATCTGGGCTGGAAAGCACCCAGGGCTGCACTCCTGGGGCACATCTGGGCTGGAAAGCACCCAGGGCTGGAAAGCACCCAGGGCTGGAAAGCACCCAGGGCTGCACCCCTGGGGCACATCTGGGTTGGAAAGCACCCAGGGCTGCACCCCTGGGGCACGTCTGGGCTGGATCCCTCTCTGTGTCACAGAACCCCAGAACCTTTAGGCTGCGCAAGCCCTCCCAGCCCATCGAGTCCCAGCTGTGCCCGATCCCCACCTTGTCCCCAGAGCCCTGAGTGCCACATCCCAACACTCCCTGGACACCTGCAGGGATGGGCACTCCAAACCTCCCTGGGCAGCCCCTCCRAGGCCTGAGCACCCTTCCCAGGAAGAAATTCCTGCTGGTGTCTGAAGGTGCTCAAACACCAAAGATGCAAACAGCCSAGTGCCCCTGGCACAGCCCAGAACATGGGTAGGGATGGGTGACAGGGGAGCAGGGACCCAGCCTCGCCCATGCCCTGCCCTGCTGCCRGGTGTCACACCCAGAGCAGAGCCTGGAGGTCACCCCAGCCCAGAGAGCTCTCCCTGCACTGGAGCCAGAGCTGCAGCGGCCAAAGGCTCCACCCTGCTCGGCAAACAACACAAACCCCAAAAGCCTGACAGCTCCAGAGCACCACAGATTGATCAGCTGCAAAAATATGAGCAAGCCACCTAATTTCACTCTCCTCTATTTATAATACAGCACAGCAARCCCAGGCTGGCTGTGCCAAGCGCTGCCTCCCTCCGTGGGAGCGTCTCCCTGGYGGTGCCAGCCCCGTGGAGCTGCCACCAGCCACAGTCCTGGGCAGCCCACGGGGACCCTGGAGCAGCAGGGACATCTGTGTGCGGGGCTGAGCGTGCCAAGGCAGGAGCACACAGCCCCACGCCCCTCTTTTCCAAGGCACATCCATTCCCACCCCCAGGCCTGGCTCGGGGGATCTCCATCTGCCAGCGCGCTCGCTGGGAAGCAGATTGCATTCCTGTTTAACTTTTTATTGCTGCAGAAAAAAGCTGATATTTAACTTGATTTATTCCTGYAATACAGAGTAGTTGTTTGGGAATGCTCCAGCATAAGGACTGGAGATATTCTGAGCACAGAGAAAGCAAGTTTGTCAAACTCCACCGAGGGCAGCGTGTCGGCACTGCTGACCCTGGAGAGAGCAAAATGCTGAGCAGGACATCTGGGGTGCCAAAGGGTTAACAGAGACAGACAGAGCTCACTCAAACACTGTGACTGCAGCCCAGGAGCTCTCCCAGCCAGCAGGGACTGGCAGGAGGGAGGCTGGCAGCAGGCAGCAGGCACGGGAGCAGGTGCCAGCCCCGGAGAGGGAAGGACGCGGTGCCAGCCTGGAGAGGGATGGCAGTGCCATGGACACAGCCAGCTGCTGGGCACACCAGGGGCTGGGGAGCTGGGCTGCTCTCCCTGCTCCAGGCGCCTCTGCCTGGCTCCTCCCCAACATCTGGCACCTCTGGCGGCACAGGAGGCGGGGACAGGGCGGTGGCACCTGGGTGTCCCCGTGCCGGGATGCCCAGGGATGCCTGGGGAGGTGCAGGCACACGTGAGGGCGAGGCTGCATCCACCCGGAGGAACCAACGTGCTGTTTTAATTAGCGCTAATTAGCATATTTATAACATGCTGTTCCAGGGAACAGTTTCTGTCACACTTTCCCTTATATAAGGCAGAGCTGGCTGAGGAGTTTGCTAATGTTGCTCAAACTCAAGGGGAGAAGGCGGCGGGGGACACGGCACAGAGCCTCCATCCAGATGCCAGCCCTGGCTCTGGGAGGGGGGCACAGGGGACATTTCTGTGAGAGAGCAGCAGGGCAGGAGGCACAGGGCTGTCCTGCACCTCGGGATGCCAACCCACAGCACGGGGGTGTCACAGACATCTTTTATGGAAAATCCTTTCTTTAGGATTTTTCCTCCTGAGAARCTGAGAGGCCTCAGGAACAAAATGTAAACAATGGTTATCTGCTGCTGTGGAATGCAACAGGTGCATTTGTGATTGGTCTCACAGAGTAGTTTCTAATTAATGGCCAATCACATTCAGCTGGCTCAGACTCTGTCTGAGACACAAACTTTTGTTATTCATTCTTTTTTTTTTTCTAGTCTTAGCTAGCCTTCTGATGAAATCCTTTCTTCTATTCTTTTAGTCTAGTTTAAATGTAATATACATCATAAAATAATAAATCAAGCCTTCTGAAACATGGAGTCAGATCCTGGTCTCTTCCCTCATCCTCAGAGCCCTGTGAACACGGTCACACGGGGGTACCACACTGAGCCCAGGGCTGAGGCTCTGGGGAGCACCAGGACCTCCCCATCTCTGTCTGTCACCAGTGCTCCCATGGAGCTCTGAGCTCTCCCCCTCTGCAGAGGGAGAAAACGCCCGTGGAGGAGCTGGGACCTCCCAAAGCTCCAGTGCCAGCAGAAGGCTGGGAAGGAAGGGATGCTCCTGCTGCAGCCCTGTGCTCAGGGGAGCATCCCTGCACGCCCTCCTCATCTCCTCTACCTGCCTGAGGAATGAGCCTGCAGGCTCAGCAATACTGCCTGCAATTAAGGCAATTCACTAATGACAGTGGGGCTGGGCCAGCCCCTCACACCAGCAAACACTGCACCCACCTCCTGCAGAGCCCCAGCATTCCCTGGAGCACTGGGATCCCGAGTGGAAATCAAGAGTTGGCAAGACCCCAGGAAAAATGAAGGCTCCAAGTCACATATCTCCAGGAGAATGAAATTCTGTTACCGCTCACAACCGGTCTGGGAAGTTAATTAAAATGTTCCCATACACGTGTAATTGTTGGAGAGGAAGAAAACCCCAACCAAATAAAAAGAGCTTTAAAGACACAGCTCATCCCCTGCTCCCCAAAAGGATGGAGTCTGTGGTGGTGTCATCAGACATCTCTGGGTTCCCCATGGGACACAGGGGAGCCAAGCTGGGCTCCCAGTGCTCCCAGTTCCCCCMGGGGTGTTCAGKGCASACAGAGGGGTAGCTCACCTTCCCAAAGCTCCCTTTGCCCAGCACCATCAGGAAGTTGAAGTCCGAGAGCTTCATGCGGTCCCGGCTGCCGTTGTTGTCCAGTTTGGAAATGGCATTTCGTGTCTTCTCGTCCGCGGCCTTGGAGCCYGTGCCAATCTTGGCTCTCTGCAAAGTGATGGGGCAGGGAGGGGAACATCACTGGGGMCAGCAGGGACAATGGGCATTGCAAACCCTGGGGGTGCTCCCAAAATCCCGCCTGAGCAGCTCCTTCCCTGCTCAGAAACCACCCTGAGCTTTGGGAGCCTTTTCCATGGGCGTGATGAGCACCAAGAGAGGCACTGCAGGAGCCACCAGCCCTGGCACGKGGCACTGCTCTGCTGCTTCCCAGTTAGCTCTGCCACAGAACTGGGAACCACCTGTGGCCCTGGTCCCCACTGCCCCGTGCCATGGGGACACTGCAGCCTGCCCTGCCACCCTGCCAGTGCCCAGGCATCCAGAGCATGGCAAACAGCCCTAGAGATCCCTTTTGGGGCAAACACTGCCTCTGGCTCTTCCTCACCAGGAAAAGAGGGGTGAGTATAAATACATTAAGGTAAAACATGGGACTTTTTATCCAGCTCCATTAAGGTAAAACATGGGACTTTTTATCCAGCTCCACGTCCATTGCTGCCCCGTGGTCCCTCCCGTTGGAGTCGTTCTGTGATTGCACCTGAAACTGGGGTGGATCACAGAGGAAGCCACAAACCCATCTGGAACAGTCCAGAACAGAAAGCCTCCTGAACTGACAGACAGACAAACAGACAGCCCCCCCTGCCCTGACAGACAGACAGTCAGACACAGCCCCTGCTGCCCTGACACACAGACAGACAGACACAGCCGCTCCTGCCCTGACAGACAGACAGACAGACACACAGCCCCTCCTGCCCTGACACACAGACAGACAGACAGACACACAGCCCCCCCTGCCCTGACAGACAGACAGACAGACAGACAGACACAGCCCCTGCTGCCCTGACACACAGACAGACAGACAAACACAGCCCCTCCTGCCCTGACAGACAGACAGACAGCCGCTCCTGCCCTGACAGACAGACAGACAGACAGACAGACAGCCCCTCCTGCCCTGACACACAGACAGACAGACACACAGCCCCTCCTGCCCTGACAGACAGACAGACACACAGCCCCCCCTGCCCTGACAGACAGACAGACAGACAGACACAGCCCCTCCTGCCCTGACAGACAGACACACAGCCCCTCTTGCCCTGACAGACAGACAGACAGACAGCCCCTCCTGCCCCCCCGGCCATCCCAGCTGCCCCCTGAGGACCCTCCCAAAGCCCCATTGTTAGACCCCAGCCCCCAGCAGTGGCTGGTGCCCCCTGCCCAGGCCAGGGCTGTGCTGATCCTGCTCCCACAGAGGCTCTCCCAGGGTTTATCCCTCCCACTCGCAGCAGCGTGAGGCAGCGTGAGGCTGTGCTGAGCTCAGCCTGGCGTGAAATTCCATTAGCCCGATGGAATGGGGCTCCATTTGGCTGCTGCTGGCAGCCCCTGCAGAGAGCACCCCCGGGAACCTCTGCTGCTGCTAATTGCCTCTCACGGGCTCCTGCAGGCTGCACAACGCCCCGCTCAAGGTGACCTGCAGCCCCTCAGGGCACGGAACAGCTCCTGCACTGCCAGCCTGGGGACTGGGCTCTGGGCTTCCACACCCATTGGGGTCACCCTGGCACCTCCCAGGCCCCAGCACACACACTCCTCATCCTCATTCCTCACTCCTCATCCGCATCCTCACTCCTCATCCTCATCCTCACTCCTCATCCTCACTCCTCATCCTCATCCTCACTCCTCACTCCTCATCCTCACTCCTCATCCTCATCCTCACTCCTTCACCTCAGTATCCTCTCGCTGTATGGCGCGTCACCTCCGTCGACTCCGTCATCACTCATCCTTCACTGCCTCATCCTCGCTCGCGTCGATCCTATGTCGGGCTCTCATGGTGCCTCAGTCCTTGCATCCTCATCCTCAGTCCTCGGAGCACTCACATCTTCACGTCCTCATCTTCACGTCCTCATTCCTCAACTCGCTCATACGGGTCACCTCCTCACTCCTCACTCCTCATCCTCACTCCTCACTGTCCTCATCACCTCGTCATCCTCACTCCTCATCCTCACCTCAGCTCATTCCATCTTCCTACATCCTCACTCCTCATGCCTCGCCCCTCCTCACTCCTCATCCTCACGCCGTCACTCTCTATCCGTCACGTCCTGCACTCCTCTCGCTCACTCGCTCGTCCTGCGATCTCCCGACACCAAGCCACAGCCAGAGCTGCTGAGGGGGGAGGTTCTGCCCTGACACTGATTCCCTGAGGGAGAGTGGCGGGCACACCGGCAAGGGCAGGACAGGGTGTAGGGGGCACACAGCAAGGTAGACAGGCTTGGCGAGCACACGAGTCGAAGGGAGGACTAGGTGTGGGAGCACACGAGCGAGAGTTGAGGACAGGGGTGTGGGGACACAGCGAAGGGGCAGGAAGGTGTGGGGCCAACACGAGGCGTAAGGCGACAGCGTGTGGGGAGCACACGCAAAGCGTGTGGGACAGGTGTAGGGGGGACACAGGCAGCAAGGGCAGGGAAGGGTGTGGGAGCACCACAGCAAGGTGAGGACAGGTGTGGGGCCACACAAGGGCCAGGCAGGGGGAGGCTACCAGCAGTGAGACAGGTGTGGGGCACACAGCAAGGGCAGGACTAGGTGTAGGGCCAGGAAGGCAGCAGTTGGGCACCAGCAAGGTGAGAGACAGGTGTGGGGAGCCACAGCAAGGGCGGACAGCGTGTTGGGACACACAGCAAGGGAGGAACAGGTGTGCGTGGGCCCAACGCAGACAGCGTGGCGGCCACACAGCAAGGGCAGGACAGGTGTGGGCACAGCAGCAAGGGGCAGGACAGGTGTGGGGCACACAGCGAAGGCAGGACAGGGGTGGTGGGAGCACAGCGGGCAAGGCAGGACAGGTGTGGGCACACGAGCCAAAGGCAAGCAGGACAGGCGGGCGGGAACGCGGCGAAATGTGGGAGCACACAGCAAAGGCAGGGACAGGTGATGGGAGCACAAACAGACAAAGCGGCCGAGGACAGGGTCGTGCTCTGCAGTCACAGCAAGGTGAGGACGAAGGATGTGGGAAATACGACAGCAAGGCAAGGAGCAGGTTCTCTTGAACACACAAGCAGAGGGACAGGACATGGTGATGGGAGCACACAGCAAGGGCAGGACAGGTGTGCGGGCACACAGCTACAAGGTGAAGGACAAGGATGTGGGGGCACACAGCAATGGCAGGGGAAGCAGATGGGGGAGGCCACACGAGGCAATAGGGCAGGACAGTGTGGGGAGCACACATAGCAAGGGGCAGGACAGGTGTGGAGCACACAGCAAAAAGGGCAGGACAGGTGTGGGCACGACTAGCAGGAGGACAGGGGAAACGAATGTGGGGCACCAGCAAGGGTGGGACAGGGATAGGTGGAGCACAACATGGAGGCGTAAGGGCGAGGGACAGGTGGTTGGGAAGCACCAGCAAGGGGCAGAGAACAGGTGTGGAGGAGACACACGCGCCCGCGCTGAGACATGGTCGTCAGGGGGGCAACACAGCAAGGGCAGGACAGGTGTGGGAGCACACAGCAAGGTGAGGACAGGTGTGGGGCACACAGCAAGGGCAGGACAGGTGTGGGGCACACAGCAAGGGCAGGACAGGTGTGGGGCACACAGCAAGGTGAGGACAGGTGTGGGGGCACACAGCAAGGTGAGGACAGGTGTGGGAGCACACAGCAAGGGCAGGACAGGTGTGCTCTGCACACAGCAAGGGCAGGACAGGTGTGGGGCACACAGCAAGGGCAGGACAGGTGTGGGGGCACACAGCGAGGGCAGGACAGGTGTGCTCTGGCACCTCTGCACAAGGTGTTTCTGACCTGGCTGCCCAGACCATTCTAACATCTCTGAACACCATGAAATGCAATAAAAGCCAGCTGTTGGCTCTTTGTACAGCCAGAAGCCATTGGCTGTAGCCAACTGTTGTATTAGAACCGTCCTTCCTTGGATGTTCAGGAAAGTTGTGTATAAATAAGATAAAAAAGAGAGGAGAGCAGGAGCTAACTCTCCAGTCTCTGCCACAATCACAGAGTTCATGCTGAGAACCATAAGGGCAACTCTGTCACTTCTGCAAGCCTCATTGCATGTGAGTCTCCAGATGCACACACTCATTCCTGGGGTGCTGTGGAGACTTCAGCYGCACTGAAAAATGGCCAATTTCTGCTCACTCAGCAAGGTCTGGACCCATCCTTCAGCAAGAACTTCCATGGCTTATTAAGCAGCACATAGACATTTCTCCTTGGAGCCTCTGTGGGCAGCTGAGCCTGCTGGACGTGCCCTGCCCTGCCAGGGGAAGAGCTGGCAGGGAGAGCCCCTTCCATGGGCACAGCAGGCAGGCAGCAGGGAACACCCCTGAGCCCAAGGAAAACCAATTCACCTCAAACTTCTGCCTCAGCTCCTCGTTTCCTTCCTCTCCCTCGGGAGGCACGGGGACGTTGAAATACTCGCCCTCCTCCTGGCTGAGCAGCTTGAACCTGGAGGGGCAGAGAGGGCACAGCTCAGGGGCTGGGCAGGCTCAGGGGCTGGGCAGGCAGGGCCCCCTGCCCCAGCACGGCTCTGCCCCCTGCACAGCACCCAGGGGACCTGTACAGCACCCAGGGGACCCTGTACAGCACCCAGGGGACCTGTACAGCACCCAGGGGACCCTGTACAGCACCCAGGGGACCCTGTACAGCACCCAGGGCACCCTGTACAGCACCCAGGGACCCTGTACAGCACCCACAGGCCCCTGCCCCAGCACGGCTCTGCCCCCTGTGCAGCACCCAGGGGACCCTGTACAGCACCCAGGGACCCTGTACAGCACCCAGGGAACCCCGTACAGCACCCAGGGAACCCTGTACAGCACCCAGGGGACCCTGCCCCAGCACGGCTCTGCCCCCTGTGCAGCACCCAGGGACCCTGTACAGCACCCAGGGGACCCTGTACAGCACCCAGGGACCCTGTACAGCACAGCTCTGCCCCCTCTACAGCACCCAGGGGACCCTGTACAGCACCCAGGGGACCCCTGTACAGCACCCACAGCCCCCCTGCCCCAGCACGGCTCTGCCCCCTGTACAGCACCCAGGGGACCTGTACAGCACCCAGGGCCCCCCTGTACAGCACCCAGGGCCCCCCTGTACAGCACCCAGGGGACCCTGCCCCAGCACAGCTCTGCCCCCTGTACAGCACCCAGGGGACCCTTCCCAGGCCAGCAGAGCCCCCAAACCCTCCCCTGGGCAAGCCCCAGCCCCTCAGTGGCCAGAAGGATGTTCTGGGTGTCCCTCTGTGTCCTGGGGACACCCCAGCCCAGGGATGCATGTCACAGACATCTTTTCATGAACAATCCTTTCCTTAGGATTTTTCCTCCTGAGAAGCTGAGAGGCCTCAGGAACAAAATGCAAACAATGGTTATCTGCTGCTGTGGGATGCAACAGGTGGAGCTGTGATTGGTCTCATGTGGTTGTTTCTAATTAATGGCCAATCACAGCCCAGCTGGCTCGGACACAGGGCCCAAGCCACAAGCCTTTGTTATCATTCCTTCTTTTTCTATTCTTAGCCAGCCTTCTGATGAAACCTTTTCTTCTATTTTTTTAGTATAGTTTTAATGTAATATATATCATAAAATAATAAATCAAGCCTTCTGAAACATGGAGTCAGATCTCTGTCTCTTCCCTCATCCTCAGACCCCTGTGAACACGGTCACAGGTGCATGCCCTGCCTGCTGTGGTGGGCACASAGAGCACTGCTGTCCCTGCCAAACCAGCCCTGTCCCAAACCCACAGACAAACTCGTGTTTCTGGTGACAGCCACGGGCACAGGTGTGGGCAAACCTTCCAGCAGCTGCCCCACGAGGACAGCACATGGCACATGCCAGGCTGGCACTGCCAACCCCGAGCACACAGACAGGATGTTCCCCCAAAGGAGGAGAAAAGCTTCRGCAGCCATGGTCAGAAATCATGGGAACACCACTCAGGTGCCAGGGGTTCCACCCTGCTGGGGCACAGCCCAGGTGAAGTGGGTGTGATGCCAGGGGCTGCCCCAGGACAGCCCTGCCTGCCCAGGCTCTGCCTCTGAGCTGGCTCCTCCATGAACTGCAGCTGTTTGGGTGTGAAATATGGATCAGGGCTCCTTCTCCCGCAGCTTGCTCCAGCCAGCACTGTGACAAGGAAAAGCACTTAGATCTGCATTYCCAAGCTTTTTAACGGGCTGGGAGGGGCTTTGGGAGCTGGCAGTGCGTGGCACACACACCCTGACAGGGGCTGGGAGCTGGGAAGGGACAGCTCCCTCCAGAGCAGGAGCCCTGCCCCATCAGGGCCTGGCAGGGGACTGGCACACTGGCACCRTGTCACTGTCACATCTTCTGGAAAATCCCTTCGCCAGGATTCCTTCTCCTGGGTAGCTGAGAAACCTCAGAGAAAAATGAAAACAATAATTATCTGATTCACAGCTTCTCCTGTGTTTTGCTGCTTTGGAATGTGGTTTGGACATTGTTTACCAACCAGTCATTATTTGATTGGTTTCATGTGAATTGTTTTGATTTAATGACCAATCACAACSAGCTGTGTCGAGGCTCTGGAAAGAGTCCTGAGTTTTCATTATTATCTTCTAGCCTTCTGTCTGTATCCTTTCTCTATCCTTTAGTATAGTTTCAGTATAGCATTGTATTCAATATAGTATTATTTCAGCAAAGTATAGGATATTCTTTAATATAATATAGATCATAAAATAATAAATTAGCCTTCCAAGGACAGGGAGTCAGACTCATCATTCCCTTCCTGCCACRGGGGACCCCGAAAATGCCACAGCACTGTGCCAGACACTGTGCCAGCCAGGAGGGGACAGGACAGGGCTGGGGAGCTGTGACAGTATTCACAGGGGTTTTCAGGTGTGTTCAGAAGGCTTGATTTATTATTTTATGATATATGTATTACATTATAACTATACTAAAAAGAATAGAAGGAAAAGTTTCATCTCAGAAGGCTAGCTAAGCTAAGAATAGAAAGGAAAAGAATGATAACAAAAAGGCAGCTCTTGGACTCTGTCCGAGACAGCTGGGCCTTGATTGGCCATTAATTATAAACATCTAAGATGGGCCAATCAAAAATCCACCTGATGCATTCCACAGCAGCAGACAATCATTGTTTACATTTTGTCCCTGAAGCCTCTCAGCTTCTCAGGAAGAAAAAATCCTGAGGGAAGGATTTCACATGAAAAGATGTCTGCGASAGAGAGCAGTGGGAGCACCCACAGCTCTGCCCAGGAGTGGCACAGTGTGGGCACCCAGCCCACCCAACCTCCTCTGCATTCCCCAAGCCCCCAGGGCCATGGGGGAGGTCACACAAAGGCAGCCCATGCCCTGGTGCCACACAGACACCCCACGGCTGCAGTGACCCTGAGCAGTGCCCCTGAGCAGCCCCAGAGGTGGAGCAGCCCCTTCCAGGGAGCTGGGAGGGGTGGCTGGAGCAGAGGGAAGCTGTGAGGGGCTGCCCCATCCCAGGTACAGACACCCAGGGCTGCTCTGTGCCCCTGGTGGTGACAGAACAGTCACATCTCACCATCCATCCACTCCTGACTTCTGCAGCTCAGAGATCCCRAAGGACAGGGAGCCCATGAAGTCGTTCCTGCT
Organism: Sporophila hypoxantha; assembly: GCA_002167245.1. NCBI lineage: Eukaryota > Metazoa > Chordata > Aves > Passeriformes > Thraupidae > Sporophila > Sporophila hypoxantha. Next base: position 891,679 of record NDFG01000080.1, read on the forward strand.
GGTCAGATCCCAGTCCCAGATCTCCACAGACAACCTCCTGTCCTTGTCTGCCTCCTTCAGCTGGCTGCAAGAGAGGAAGGGAAAAGGATGGGAAAGGGATGGGAAAGGGAAGGGAAAGGGATGGGAAAGGGAAGGGAAAGGGAAGGGAAAGGGAAGGGAACGGGATGGGAACGGGATGGGAACGGGATGGGAAAGGGATGGGAAAGGGATGGGAAAGGGATGGGAAAGGGATGGGAAAGGGAAGGGAAAGGGAAGGGAAAGGGATGGGAAAGGGAAGGGAAAGGGATGGGAAAGGGATGGTCCCACCCTGAGCTGCTCCCTCACCCTGTGCCCCCCACACTCCACATGGACAGGGTGCAAGGGAAGGGATGGTCCCCAGGGCCTGCTGGGGTCTCCAGCATCTGATTTCCAGGGCACATCTGATTTCAGGGCACATCTGATCTCAGGGCACATCTGATCTCAGGGCACATCTGATTTCAGGGCACATCTGACCCACACAGAGAGCACAGAGCTCCTGCCCAGACACACTCTGCTCTGAGCAGGGTCAGGGCAGAGCTTTGGGTGCTTCTGTGTCCCTTACAGAACAAAAGGAATAATTTCTCACTTGAGTCAGCTCAATGCCTCAGAATAATTAAATCAGAGCAAATAAAGCCAYGTTAATTCTTGGTGGTGAGAAAATTCACTTTACAAATTTAAACATTTTCCTTGTACTTACAATTTAAATGTCTCGTTCCACTCAGGATTCAGGGAGCACTTGATAGTTTTGGTCTTCTGTTTGCTTTCGTTTTTGGGGTCAGGGATTAGCTTAAGCTTCACGTAGGGATCTGACAAGCCATTAGGGTCCATAGGAACTAGGTTTTTAGCATCTCTTACTGGGGAAGAGAAAAAGGATTAAATTCAGTATTCCAGCTATAAAAATACCCAACAACTGACAACTTCCCTGCGTGCCAAGAGTAAGTGTGAAAATAGTGATTAAAAGCAGAATTAGACTGGATCTGTGCAGACATGGGCATTACATGGGGAACGGCGTCGTCAGCGCCGAGCGCACGCAGCTCTCGTGCACGGGGGAGGCTGCAGGGTCGGCTCAGGAGATTATTTTTACTTTCTGACAGGCTGATTTGTTGTTTGCTCTCAGCTTTAAGCAGTTTAAAGCTGATTTGTTTCCTCCTGYCCCCTGGGAAGCAGAACTGCAGCGATTTGTGGGGGCCTGGGGCTGGAGCTCCCCTTGAGGAGCGGGAGCAGCGATGGCAGGGAGGCGGGAGCAGGAACCCAAAGGCAGCACAGGAGCAGCCACATCCAGCACCCAGCTCCCCCTGGGGCTCCCCGTGGCCCTGGGGATGCCAGGGGCACCATCCTTTGCCCACTGGGCAGCACAGCCCAGCCCTGGGGCCAGCAGCTCCTCCGGGAAGCGGGAGCGGAGCGGGAAGAGCAAACCTGAGGTGACTCAGCTGCTTCTAATTGGATTGCAGCTTGGACAAATTAAATACAGCCAGGCTGAGCCGAGCCTCTTCGCCCAGATTAAGTCCAAAAAGGTCTGTCTGCCAGGAGAAGGATGTTATCTTGCCCCCAGGCTGAGCACAGAGAGCAGAGGTGGGAAATCTGATGGGTCAGGATGGAGCCGAGCCATAACCTGGGGAAAGGCTGTTTGCAAGGAAGGCTGGAGCAGGGATCAGGCACAGAGGGTCCTGCCCCGTTGGGAACAGCCTGAAATGCCAGCAGGTGCCACAGCAGCTCTGCTGTGAGGCTCACAGGGGCTCAGTGCACCCCCAATCCCACGAGGAGGAGGAGAGAACTCCAGCTCCATGTGCAGCACCACAGGGTGGCCCAAGGTACTTTCAGGGTCAGGAGASTAAAACCAATTGCCCAGCTCCCAACTGACCAGTAAGGAATTTCTGATGAGGCTGGGGACCAGAGAGCTTTGAAAAGCAAATTAATGCCCCCAAATCTGCCATCTATTGCTGTCCTCCYGGAGCACTGCCCAATTTCCAGCTCCATGGAATCGAACTCGTGGCCAAAATTCAACTCTGCATTTATAAAYGAGCTCATTTATCAGCGGTGACAGCCCTGAGAGCAGCGTGTGAGGCAGGAGAGGTGTGGGAAGTGTGGCTGCCCCTCCATCCATCCCCATCGAGGGGCCCTGCAGCAGCCCTGGCCCCTCCATCCCCGAGGGTGGCACCAGGCGGGGATGCTGGCACAGAATCACCCACTCTGGGGAGGTTTGGCTGTGGACCCCTCACTGGGAGGGGACACACAATGATGTCACACTGAACCAATGCCTCACTGGAGGGGACACACAATGATGTCACACACAATGATGTCACTGAACCAATGCCTCACTGGGAGGGGACACACAATGATGTCACTGAACCAATGCCTCACTGCAGGGGACACACAATGATGTCACATGGAACCAATGCCTCGCTGGGAGGGGACACACAATGATGTCACACGGAACCAATGCCTCACTGGAGGGGACACACAATGATGTCACACTGAACCAATGCCTCACTGGAGGGGAACCACATGATGTCACATGGAACCAATGCCACTCTGCTCCGTGTGCCACTGTCCCAGAGCCAGCACAGCCTCTGGAGACCCATGAACAGCCCTCTGCTGTTTATCCTTCTCTGTGAGGAGCAGCAGAAGCCGTCCTKGCCCTGCAGTTAATCAGTTTATGCCCTGAAGCATGAGATTTGATTACCTCATGTTATTATCTCAGCRTGCAGACCTCAGAATTTCATTAATGGGAATAATTTTTTATCTATTCATTTTAAAAAAACCCAAATGCTTCTGCTTGACCTTAAGAAACTTCCTGACTTTTCAAGCAGAAATCAACAATGAAGTGAAGGAAAAAGGAAATGTGGAGCAGCACAGCAGCGATCCCTCACGGCAGGGGAGGAGTGCCAGCACTTATGGCATTTATTTGACAGCTAAATCTGATGTAAAACAGTTTTATATCTCTYACATCCTGACAGTTTTGTGCATCATTAAGAAGCAGTAACATCATTATTAACAGTGATGAGTAAGAATGTTATGATGGCATTTAAAGCGAGTCCTAAATCACTCTGGGCTCCAAGGAGATGGCACTGTGGGCTCAGCCATGGTAAGGGGGAGATGCTGGCAAGCCCTGGGCATGTCTGGGGTGGGGGGCTCAGGGGGGCAGTGCTGGCAGTGCTCTGCTCTGCACCCAGCACAGGGACACTGCTGCACTGCCACTGTCACCTCTCTGCCAGGGCAGGCAGGGCTGGGGAATGACACCTCAATTGACTCTGCAAAGTTTGCAACAGCCTCTCAATAACGGTTCAGACAAAATCTCTGAATGACTCTGGCAGCTGTAACTGCAGAGCTGGGGAGGAGACACCACGTGTCCCCGGGAAGGTGGGAGCACATCAGTCTGACACGCTCCCAGAGCACGGGGCTCAGGCCAGGGGCTCTCTGCGGCTCTGGCACCAGGGCAGGGCCCTTCCCCAGCCCCCAGGCTGCCAAGGAAAGGCAAGATTCATGCACTGAAGAAACAAAGCCCAGCAAGTGATTTCCTGACTCTGCCACGTGGGGTTCCCTCTGATGTGAAATGAAAAGAGAGCCCACAACAAACCCGATCCTGCCCACAGCAAACCCACTCCTGCCCACAGCAAACCCACTGCTGCCCCAGTCTCCAGGCAGCTCCCATGGGCTGCNTGGGCTGCCCCTCCTCTCTGAGCCTGCTCTGAGCAGGGGGTTCTGCTTCCCTCTGCCCCCCAAAGGAAAGGCCCTGCACAGGGAAGCTCTGGCTGCCACAGCCCTGGAGCAGCCTGCTYGAGGGAAGGTGCTCCTGCCCRTGGCAAGGGCTTGGAGCTGGRTGGTCTTTAAAAAGCATTCTGTGGATTCTATGGATCTGCTAAAAGCCTCCCAAAGCCTGGGTCCCTGCAGGGTCAGAGCTCCAGGCCCTCGTCCCAGCCCATCACCTCTGCTGGGCCTTGATCCCACAGCTCCTGATGGGATTTGGGAGGGGAGGGAGCTCGGGCTGACCTGCAGCTCTCATCTTCCAGCAGCACCAACACCAGGGCAGGAGCAGCCCCACGCCATCAGCACCCAGCCCTCTCATTAACACCCTGTGCGCTAAAACAGCTAATTAATSTATTTGTGCATGCTCCTACAATGGGAAAGGCACAGCACTCATTACAGCTGCATCTGCCCGGGCCGGTGATTATTAATTAACGCACTTCCAGCTCGTTTATCTAATCAGCWTAATTGGTTTCAGTTTTGGTCACTGTTTTCCCTCATCAGGTGGGCAAAGAGGGAGGCTCAGGGCTGCCAGGGGGCTCGGCTGGGCAGGAACTGCTGGGAACATCGGGAGCATGGGCACAGGGACATCCCCGAGGGACAGGAGGGGAACAGGGCATCCTCTGCTCCACAGACAGACAGACAGACACACAGGGCATCCTCTGCTCCACAGACAGACACACAGACA
>NDFG01000080.1:898010-913080 GCA_002167245.1 Sporophila hypoxantha
CCCACCTCCCCAGTCCTCCAGGCAGCTCTCATGGGCTTGCCTCCTCTCTGAGCCTGCTCTGAGCAGGGGGTTCTGCTTTCCCCTCTGCCCCCCAAAGGGAAAGCCCTGCACAGGGAAGCTCTGGCTTGCCACATGCCTCTGGAGATGCCTGCTCGGAAGGGAAGGTTGCTTGCCGCGTGGCAGGGCTTGGAGCTGGATGGTCTTTAAAAAAGCATTCCTGTGGATTCTATGATCTCTAAAAGCCTCCCAAAGCTGGTCCCCTGCAGGGTCAGGAGCTCAGGCCTCATCACAGCCCATCAGCTCTCCTGGGCGCTTGATCCCACAGCTCCTGATGGGATTTGGGAGGGGAGGGAGCTCGGTGCTGAACCTGCAGCGTCTCATCTTCCAGCAGCACCAACACCCAGGGCAGGAGCACCCGTGGCCATGCACCAGCCTCTCATTAAATCAACCTGTGCGCTAAAAATCAGCTTAAATTAATGTATTTTGTGCATGCTCCTACAAGGGAAAGGCACAAGCACTCATACAGCTGCATCTGCCGGGCCGGTGGATTATTAATTAACGCACTTCCAGGCTCGTTTATCTAATCAGCTATAATTGGTTTCAGTTTTGGTCACTGTTTCCCTCATCAGGTGGGCATAAAGATGGGGAGGCCCAGGGCTGGCCAGGGGGCTCGCTGGGCAGGAACTGCTGGGACATCGGGAGCAATGGACAGGGACATCCCCTCGAGGGACAGATGGGGAACAAGGGCATCCTCTGCTCCACAACAGACAGACAGACACATCAGGGCAATCCTCTGCCCACAGGACAGACACAGGTCAGACAGACACATCACACGACAGACATACATACAGACAGGGCATCCTCTGCTCCACAGACAGACACACAGACAGACACACAACAGATCAGACATAGCAACAACAGACAGGGCAATCCTCTGCTCCAACTAGACACACAGACAGACAGCATGACAGACAGAACACACATCACACACAGGGCATTCTCTGCTCCACAACAGACAGAACACATCACAAGGGCATCCTCTGCTCCACAAGACAGAACAGACACACCACACACAGGGCAATCCTTGCTCCACAGACACACAGACAGACAGACACACAGGGCATCCTCTGCTCCACAGACAACACACATAGGGCAGTCCTCTGCTCCAGCAAGACACACACAGACAGACAAGACATAACACAGGGCATCGCTCTGCTCCACAAACACACAGACACACACAGCAGACAGACAACACACAGAACACACAAACACACACAGGGCATCCTCTGCTCCACAAGACCACAGACACAGGGCATCCGTCATGCTCCTACAGACACACACACAGGGCATCCTCTGCTCCACACACCGAGACAGAACACAAGACAGACAGATCACCACCACAGGGCAGTCCTCTGCTCCGACAGACAAGAAGAGCAGACACACACCACAGAACAACACACAGGCATCCTCTGCTCACACACACACAGGACAGACAGACAACACAGAACAGGGCATTCCTGTGCTCCACGAAGACACACAGACAACAAGACACAATGACACACACACCACACAGGGCATCCTCTGCTCACACATACAGAACAAAGACAGAACACACAGGGCATCCTCTTGCTTCCCACAGACACACAGACACACACACAGACACACACAAGGGCATCCCTCTGCTCCACAGAAAAACAGACAGAAGACACAAGAAACAAGACAGACAAGACAGCACACACACACACAGGGCATCCCTGCCCCACAGACACCACAGCTCCAGCCTGGAGCAAGCAAGTGGGTTTTAATGCACCCAGCCCCCAAGGCCTGCATTGTCCAGGCTCAGATACACCACAGTCCCTTGGCAACGACAGGCTCCAGACAGCCTGCACTGCACTCTGCCATTACAGAAACTGTGCAAGGCCTCCGTGCCACGTTCATTTCCTGCATTTTCCTAACCCTTATTCCACTGCCTTAGCACCAAATAAGGCAACTGCTCCAAAGCCCAGAGCAGCACAGGGATGTCAGGGTGCATTTGCGTCCTGTCCCATTCAGCAGCCAGGCAATGCCCGGGGTGTTGTGTCTTTGCACCCAGGAGCAGAGACACATCCCCACACTTCTAAAAATATTGGGGGGAAATTGTTCCCTGGCAGGGTGGGCAGCCTGGCCAAGGTGCCCAGACAATCCTGGATCCCTGGCAGTGGCCGCAAGCGCCAGGCTGGGCAGGCTTTGGAGCAGCCTGGGACAGTCCAAAAAAAGGTCTCTTGCCCTAACGAGCTTGTGGAGATGAATTTTAAGGTCCCTTTCCAACCAAACCATTTCTAGCACTCCAATGATTCTGTGCAAATCTGTGCCTTTCCACCGGGAGGGAAAGACAGCTTTACAAAGAGAAGGGAAAACCCAGAGTTAGGAGGGAGGGAAAGCGGCAGAGCTGAAGGAGCGCTCGCACTACCCTGCGGATCGCGTTCAGCCCCGGCAGGCTAGAGCTGGGCGTGTGGCCGTGCCGTGCTGCCCGCCTGCCCAGGCACTCCTGGGCTACTTCGCGCGGACAGCGCCGCTGCGGCCGGGCACGGCTCCCCGAGGTGCCCGGGAGGAGGGAGCAAGTCCCCAGCAGCAGCAGCAGCAGCAGTACCGTCTGCCGAGCGGCAGGAAGCAGGGTGGGCGTCAGCGGTTGCTGGGGTGCCTGCACTCCCGCCCGGGCTCCAGGGGCTGCTCACGGCGCCCTGCATGCCATCCCTCCCTGCATCCGTCCCGTGCGTCCAATGCCCTGCATCCCATCCCCTGCATTCCATCCCCCTTGCAATCCCATCCCTGCATTCCCTCCAGCCCCTGCATCCTTCTCAATTCCCCCTGCATCAATCCCACTGCCATCCAGTTTCCCCCCTGCATCATCCCAACTGCATCCATCCCCCTGCATCCATCCCCTGCATCCATCCCCCTGCATCCATCCCACCCTGCATCCCATTCCCCCCTGCAATCCATTCCCCCCTGCATTCCTCCCCCCCTTTGCCCCCAAAAAAAGAATCCATTCCCCTGCATCCATCCCCACCTGCAGTCATCCCCCCTGCATCCATCCCCCCTGCATTCCTCCTGCGTCATGCCCTGCATCCATCCCCCTGCAATCCATCCCCCTCATCCATCCCCTGCATCCATCCCCCTGCATCATCCTCATGCGTCTTCTGGCATCCTCCTGCGTCGATCCCCCTGCATCCCCCTCCATCCCCCTGCATCCCCCTCAATCCCTCATCCTTCTCCAATCCCTGCATCCCCTTGCATTCTCCTGCATCCATCCCCACTTGCATCCCCCCTGTCCCCGCTGAATCCAGTCCCTTGCATCCCTCTCGCAGCCCCCTGCACCCACCTGCATGCCATCACCCCTGGCATCCTTCTCCAGCCCCTGCATGCATCCCCCCTGCATCCCTCCCAGTCCTGGCACAGAAACCCACCCCGCTCTGGATTCCTGCAGGGAGCCTGCCAAAAGGGCATTCCCCCACACCTGCAAATCTGCCTCAAGAGTCAGCCTGGCTTCTGCCCCCTGCCTGCAGCGCTCACTGGTGGTGCCCCCTGTGCCCCTTGTGCCCCCACAGGGTGGGTCCTGCGGAAATTGCTTGGGCTGGGAAATCCTTCTAAATCCACCCCACCCAGCTGTTGCTCCATCAACTGCCCCAGGCGAGCACTGTACATGGCCCCAAGGTGCCACATCCCACGAGGCTTCTAACTCCTCCGGGAAGGAAAACCCTCCAATCACCCTTGAGCTGCCCTGGCCCAGCCTGAGGGCCGTTCCCTCTTGCTTCCTGTCCCTGTTCCCTGGAGCACAGCCCGACCCCCCGATGTGCCTACTGGCAGGAGCTGTGCAGAGTCCCAACAAGGGCCCCTGAGCCTCCTTTGCATCCAGGTGAGCCCTTCCCAGCTCCTCAGGGATTCTGCAGCCAACCTTCCCAGCTCCTCAAGGGATTCTGCAGCCCCTTCCCAGCTCCCTCAGGGATTCTCCAATTCCCTTCCCCAGCTCCTCAGGGATTCTGCAGCCCCCCCCCCTTTCCCCCCTAAGCCCTTCCCCCCTCCCAAGGGAAAATTTTCCCCTGGGGCCACCCCCCCCCCCAGCCCCCCACCCCCTTCCCAGTACCCAGGGATTCTCCAGCCCCTTCCAGCTCCTCAGGGATCTGCGAGCCCCTTCCAAGTCCTCAGGGATTCTGCACCCCTTCCCAAGCTCCATCAGGGTTCTGCAAGCCCCTTCCAGCTCCTCAGGGATTCTCACATTCCCCTTTCCCACAGCTCCCTCAGGGAATTTCTGAGCCCGCCTTCCCACTCCTGCAGGGATTCTGCACCCCTTCCAGCTCCTCAAAGGGATTCTGCAGTCCCCTCCCAGCTTCCCTCAGGGATTCTCCAGCCCCTTCCCAGCTCGCCTCAGGATTCTGCACCCCTTCCCAGGCTCCTCAGGGATTCCTCCAGCCCCTTCCCAGCACACGTTCCCTTCCTGGCCATGCTCCAGCCCCTCGCTGCCCCTGTTTGAGAGCCCAGAGCTGCCCCAGGGCTCCAGGAGGTTCCCCAGCAGTGCCAGCTCAGCACTGGGTGGCTCCATCTCCCCAGGGCTGGGTGCCCGCTGTGCTCTGGGGCCATCTGGGCTCCCCAGTGCCCAGCTCTCCCCTCCCAAAGCACTCCCACTCGGCTCTGGAGAGCTCAGCACGCTTCCCTTCCTCTCTGGAAAAGCCAACAGCTGACACGTTTGCACCAACACCTCCAGAACGGGCCAGAAATAAACCAGCCTTTCCAAGCCAGCTGGAGAGATGGAAATCCAGCTGCACGGAACGGGGCTGGGAGCTCCTCCCTGCCCCTGGGGTGGTGGGAACACAGCACCAGGGAGCCCGGGGTGCCAGCAGCAGGGTGGGATCTGCACCCCACCGGCATCTGAYGGAGSCTGGAGGGAACCACAGGATCMTTAGGGCTGGAAAAGACCTCCAGGATCACTGAGATCTCCAAGATCAMTAAATCCAACCTTCAGGAAGGCGCCTGGGAAGCAGGACTTGTGCAAAGACAGTTCTGCCTGCTTCACAGAGGCTCTCCTTTAAGGACAAATCCAACAAAAAATAAATTATAAAGTCCTCCACAACTTTTTCCAGTTCCTCATTAAAATTCTCAACAACTTGGTGTTTTTCCTGAGAATGCTCCTGGTGGCTCTCCCAGGGGGACAAGCCCCCATGGGAGCAGTGAGGAGCCCCGGGGGATCCCACGGAGCCAGCCCCATGGCACAGACAGAGCCCCGGCTGTCACAGCTCCCCTGGCCGTGCCAGGATGTGGCAGCCAGGCTGAGGGACAGCCAGACGAGGGCAGGGGGGATGGAGAAGSATCCGGGGCTGCCAGGGGGTCCCAGCCAGGCTCCCACCCACCCGGGGCACTGCACAGCCTGGCTCTGACTCAGCCGGGATAACCGCGGCAGCTCGGCCTGGTCCTGCGTGGGCACCAGCCCCTTCCCAGCCTGGGAAGGTGGCACAGGAAAGCCTTATCAGTATGATTGGCTGGCAAAAGATTTTGAGAATATGGAAACTATAAGCGAGATTGAAATGAAAGCAAGCTTTGAGATCCCTCAGTTACTGAACAATGGGAAAACAATGGAGAGGCCAGCTGAAGGTGATCCCCTTTTGATGGAACAACACCCTCTGCTTGCAGACAGGCCCAAGGGTCAGAGCAGACCCTGCCAGCTGGGCAGAAGGGCCCAAAGAGGAGTTTTTAGGGTTTAAAATGTAACACGGTATGGTAATGTAATGATTCTTACAGGCTGTATGTAAATGCTATAGGATTGTATCTTGTACTAGATTGGTTAGTGTGAATCAGAATATTCAGCACAGAAGAAGATTTATGGTATTGTAACGGGAACTTTACTCTCTTACCCCTTTTACTCTCTTATGCTTTTGCTCTCTTGCCTCTCTTACTCTCTTACCCTCTCATCCTCTCTCTTCTCTCGGGCCTGCTCTGAGCTGTGGCTGGCAGCTCCCAGCAGGGCCCTGCACCCAGGCCCTTTGCAATAAACCCCAAGTTCCAGACCTGGCTGCAGAGATCTCTTGTCTCCATCCGTTCCAACCGTGCTACCCCTGATGCTCCTACACCAGCCCCTTCCCAGCCCTTCCCAGCCCACAGGGATGTCACTGCCATGCCCACTGACAGCAATCCCTGCTCCCACCCYGCTGGCACTGCTCTGCCAGCCCCCAGAGCCACAGCTCGGTCTGGCAGCCCCACAATGGGGACAAGAGGCTTCACAGGCACGTGGCTCAGTGGTTTGTGAGGTGCTTGTGGGTCATGGGGAAGCATTATCTCCTGGGAACTCAAAATCCAGGCAGCAAAAGCCTCTAGAGACGGGACAATCCTGTTCCCTGGCACAAACCACACCCTCCSCGGGGTCCTGCAGATGCTGAAATGCTTCATCACTCAAAAACYGCTTGGAAAAGTCTGTGCCTGGAACTGCCATCACACACGGAGCCCTGGAGCTCTGCCAGRGGAGGCTGAAAGCCTTGTCCTGCCTTGCAGGGGCTGCTGGGCACTGGCAGTGGGCACTGGCAGTCCCTGGCAGACCCTGGCAGTCCCCTGGCACCTCCAGCACCCCCTGGCAGCACTGACAGCAGGCACTGGCAGCCCCTGACAGGCCATGGCAGCCCTTGGCACCCCTGGCAGCCCTGGCAGTACTAGCAGTGGGTCCTGGCAGCCCTGGCAGCCCCGGCAGCCCCAGCACCCTCTGGCAGACCCTGGCAGACCCCTGGCACCCCCTGGCAGCAGGCACTGGCAGCCCCTGACAGGCCATGGCAGCCCTTGGCACCCCTGGCAGCCCCTGGCAGTACTAGCAGTGGGCACTAGCAGTCCCTGGCACCCCTAGCACCCCCTGGCAGCAGGCACTGGTAGTCCCTGTCAGACCCTGGCAGTCCCCTGGCACCTCCAGCACCCCCTGGCAGCACTGGCAGCCCCTGACAGGCCATGGCAGCCCCTGGCACCCCTGGCAGCTCCCCTGGCAGCACGTACCTACGACGGTGAGCACGTCCTTGTCGATGTCGGCGCGGATGTAGATGCGGCCCCGGCGCTCCGTGTGGTCGGTCCCGCACAGGCTGGGCACGTTCATCACACAGCGCTTGTGCACGTTCATCATGCAGGCTGGGGGACACAGGGCACGCTCAGCACCCTGAGCAGGGCACGGGGACAGCCTGCCCCCTCCCAAACCGGGCTGAGGTGAGGGATGAACGCACGGCAAGGGGAGATCCAGAGCCTGGGCTCAGGARCARCCCACAGGAACCCCTGCCAGCAGCTCTGGGTCCTGCCTGGCACACCCCAGAGGGCTTTGGGCCCTCACTCAGCTGCCTCAGTTCTGCTGACTCGTTAMAATTGTCTCCCATCACCCCCGGGGTGCTCGGCTGCATCCAGCAGGAGCCAAGGAGGGGCATTAAAACCCACCCGAGTATCTGCACACACGGAGAGGCACGGAGAGCTAGCTATCTATAGAGATCCCTATATCAGTATTTACATTTTCCAGCAGCTCACTTCCCCTTGGCAGGGTTCCCAAGGTTCTAAGGAATAAGCTGTTCCCAGACAGCCAAGCTTCCCCATCCCCGAGCAGGGAGCAGCCGAGCTCGCACATGCTGCATGTCCCAGTCCCCTTAAATAGGAACACACAGGATTAACTCGGAAAATTACCGATCCATCCCTTCCCTCTGCCGGCAGCCCCCGTGTTCTGCGATTCCCCCGCTGCAGCGCCGGGAGAGCGGCAGCGCCCGGCCACAGCCACAGGGTGTCACTCGGAGCCAGCCGTGGAGAGCGGCGCGGCTGCGGGCACGGCCGGGCTGCGGGGATGCAGGGGATGCAGGATGCTGCGGGGGATGCAGGGGATGCAGGGGACCGCAGGATGCTGCGGGGGATGCAGGGCAGTGCAGGGGATGCAGGGCAGTGCAGAGGATGCAGGGCAGTGCAGGGGATGCAGGAGATGCAGGGCAGTGCAGGGGATGCAGGGCAGTGCAGGGGATGCAGGATGCTGTGGGGGATGCAGGAGATGCAGGGCAGTGCAGGGGATGCAGTGCAGTGCAGGGGATGCAGGAGATGCAGGGCAGGCCGGGGACCGCAGGGTGCTGCAGGGGGATGCTGCTGTGGGGGGGGCTTCTGGAGAGCAGTTTGGGGGATGTGGCTGCAGTGGGGGATGTAGGGGTGCTGTACAGGGGGATCTGGGGGTGCTGCAGAGAGGGATGTGGGGGTGCTGCACAGAGGGACATGAGGGTGCTGCACAGAGGGATCTGGGGGTGCTGCAGAGAGGGATGTGGGGGTGCTGTACAGAGGGATGTGGGGGGATGCTGCTGCAGAGGGATGCAGGGAGGTTCCCCCCAAGGCAGTGCCTTGCCCTCCCCTCTCCCTGCAGCAGCCCGGGGCACTGCCCACACCAGGTGAGGAGGTGTCCACTGGTGCCCCTCGGGCACTCAGAGCCCTGCAGCTCCACACTGCTGGCACTGGGCACGGGCTCTGGGCTGCAGCCCCGGATCTGGGGTTCCTGAGCCCCCCAGGGGATGCCCAAGCCCCCTGCCATCAGTCACTTACTGTCACATTTCATSCCCTGGTGAATGAGCCCGTAGAGCAAGGACCCGCAGTGGTCACAGAAGGTGGGGCTGGAGTACGTGTGGATTTTGAATTTGTGTTTGCTCCGGGGGTCCTGGCAGGAAAACAAAGGACAAGGATTATGAACTTGCMTCCAGTGCTGGCACGGCAGCCCTGCTGTCCCCGTTCCAAGTGCCAGCTGGCTCTGGAGGTGCTGCTAATGGGCTTCAGTCAACTGCCACCGACTCGTGGGCACCCTTTCCAGCAGCCACCAGGATCCAGCTTCGTTCCTCTTCATCTGTGTTGCCATAACAATGGAAAAGCAATGCACTGGCTTGGCTGGGGATGGATTCACTGTTTCCCAATAACTCAGCCYTAGCATGGAAGGCACCAGGTGAAGSTGGTGGGTACAGACCAACAGAAGGGCTGGACAGTGCCCAGCTCCCACACAGAGCAGGAAAAACCACCCGTGACTCCATCTAAATTAAACCTGCCCAGGGAACATCTCCTGTGTCTGGTGCCAGCCCTCCCCTCACACTCCAGCCATTCAAGCTGCTTAGGGGATACTTTTGTTTAAGCTTTCTTACAAGCAAGGGCAGATTTTTGCCCAGCAGCAGAGGGTGCAGACCCAGCAGAGCCCAGTTTATCCCCTGTGCAGGCACTGGGCAAACTCCTGGGCTCCAGCAAGGGTCAGCAGGAGTTAGAGCCAAACAAACCCAAATCATGGAATCAGAATGGGTTGGGAGGGAACTTAAATCCCATGCAGTGCCACCCCTGCCATGGCAGGGACACCTCCCACTGTCCCAGGTGCTCCCAGCCCCAGTGCCCCAGCCTGGCCTGGGCACTGCCAGGGATGCAGGGGCAGCCCCAGCTGCTCTGGGCACCTGTGCCAGAGAAAACTTCCAGAAGAAGCAGCTTCTCCACAGGGAGCCAGAGGCAGCACTGAGGCAGAGCAGGGGTTTGGCCTTTCTTGGCATGCTCTGTGCAAGAGAGGACATGGGACCCCATGCTGGGGGCTCGGGAGAGCCTGGAGCAGGGCTGGGCAGGGGGAGCAGCACGGGCCAGGGGAAGGCTCCAGCAGGAGCAGCTTCATTTCAGCTCATGTTAATTGTTTAAGGGTTGGGGATGAGGCTCAGCTCCCAGCTCTGTCATTCGAGCTGAGCAGCTTTTTAATGGCCTGGAAAGCTGCCCAGGCATTAGCAGAGACACCTTTTCAGGGCACTGTGAGCAGAGTAAATAAATAAAGAGTGGAATCAGAAGCGAGATGTAACATCACCACCAATACATTCCATCCCCCTGAAATTAATTTCCCAGCACTGTTGCACTGGAGCCCCCAGCTGCATTAATCACCAGCATTCTGCCCTAGTGCTCAGCCCCACAGGAAACCCCAATGGCACCCAGGAGGGGGAAACCAGCAGAGCTCCCTTTAACTTGGCCTGTGCCGTGCCAGGGATGGGGCACAGGCTTCAGCCAGGGCACTGAAACTGGAAATATCTCMCATTTCACCCCGAGGAAACCGCCTGCAGACACAGCTCCAGCAGGGCTGCAGCAGGGCAGGCTGAGGGGACACGGGGTCACAATCACCCTGTGCTCTGTCAGGTCACAAACCTGTGCTCTGGACACCCAGGCAGCCAGTCCTGCCAGTGCCTCTGCAGCTCTGAGAGCCTTGGCATTCCTCAGACATTTACAGGAGAGCAGAGAATCTAAGCCTGGATTTTAGGCTGGAACAGGAGGTGGGGGGAGTTTCCCCCCATGAAACTCGGGGCAAGCAGCCAGGACTCAACCTTGAGACGGTCTGGAAAGTTCCATCCCAGCCCACGCTGTGATCCTGATTGCCCAGCCAGTGTCCTGGGAGAGAGGAGCCCTCTGGCTGCCCAGCCCTGATCCTGCAGGGCCCCCAGGCACAGCACAGCAGCCCTGCACCGGGCAGAGAGCTGGGGCAGGGGACAGGGGACACAGGGACAGGGGACACAGGGCAGGGGACACTGGGACAGGGGACACGGGGCAGGGGACACTGGGACAGGGGACACGGGGCAGCCTGTGCCACCCAAGGGATCACCCCTGAGCCCTTCCAGGAACAGAGACTCCTGCTCAGGCAAGCCAGAGCATCAGTCATTCATTGAAAACACCAGCTCTGTGCAGAAGGAGGCAATTCCCACTCCATGAGAAGGATGCTGAATTGCCACTGGCACCCAGAGTTCGAGAAGCCAGAGCTGGAAAAGCAAAGAGTCAGAGCAGGGCTGGGCTCCCCCAGAGCAGGGCTGGGCTGGGCTCCCCAAAGCAGGGCTGGGCTCCCCCAAAGCAGGGCTGGGATCCCCCAAACCAGGCTGGGCTCCCCCAGAGCAGGGCTGGGCTCCCCCAGAGCAGCCCCCCAGCCCCAGCAGGGTTTCCCCTCCTGCTCCCAGCCCTGCTCTGAGCCCCTGCCAGGCACAGGGGCACAGCCAGAGGCTGTGATGGAGCAGCCAGGGCTGCAGAGAAAAGCTGCAGGGCTCTGGCTGAGAGGGGCTCGTGTCACCTTGGCCAGCGCCTCAGAAAGTGCCAGAAGGTGGCAATTCTGGGGCTCATTCTGAGCAGGGCTGAAGTGGCTGCACAGAGACTATTTTTGTACCACGGAGACAGGACTGACGAGAACACTGCGTATGCAGATGCTGAGACTTAAAACAAGAATGGTTAAAAAGAAGTTTGCCAAGAAAAGAAAAAGGCTCCTCTCCTCCCCCACCAGAGCTGAGCCAGCCTGAGGAGCGGGGCAGGAACAGATTTCTGTGGAGCAGAGCTGGAAAATGCCATGAGCAGAGGCAGTGCATGCTGAGGCAGAGCCCTGCAATATCCCAGCCCTGACTGATGGCATCTGAAGTTTCTCCTGTTTCCTTGTCTAAATAAGAATAAAATCCCTCCCTGTGAGGGCGGGCAGGCCCTGGCACAGGGTGCCCCTGCATCCCTGGCAGTGTCCCAGGCCAGGCTGGATGGGGCTGGGGACAGTGAAGGTGACAGTGAAGGTGACAGTGAAGGTGACAGTGAAGGTGACAGTGCCACCGTTCTCACAGAGCCCTGGAGCTCCAATTCTCCTGCAGCAGAGCCTCAGGAAGGGGCAGCTGGATCCACATCGACAGCCAGGGCTGTTTGAAACCTCCACACTCACATTTGCTGCATTTGACAGAACACAGAGCCTTGCCTTCAGGATTAGGGGCTGCTGCTCTCCCCGTCTCATTGCAAAGAAAGCTTTRAATTATCTCTGCTGAAGAGGAATTAGCACAGTTCATGGGAAGAGACCATTTTAAAGTGAATTTCACAGTGATTTAAACAGCATAACAGCAAATACAACACAGCCACAGCTTACTGCCTGCACTCAACAAACCCTGGCAGGGACATAAACCCAAACCCTTGCATCTGATCCCCACATTTCCCATGTGGAAAATCCCCTGGGTGTGCAGGGAACAGCTCCCAGCAGGCAGCAGTGCTCTGGCTTGCCTTGCAGGGGAAGCACGGATGGCAGGAGGCTGGGCAGGGAAGGGCACAGACCCCACCATCCCCTCTGAGCTGGGCTCAGCCCCAGGCCAAGGAGGGAAGGGCTGCTCAGGCCCTGGGCTGAGGCCAGGGCAGCCTGGCAGCAGGAGCAGAGGCTCTGTGGGGCTGGGGCAGCAGCAGAAGGTGCTGGGAGGGAGCAAGGCAGAGACATCTTCATCCCACGGGAGCTGCCAGTGGCAGCCGGTGCTGCTCCAGGGGCAGATGGCACAGCAGAGGGCAGCAGGAGCTAATTAGCAGCACAACAGAAAGCAGCAAGGCGCGGGAAGGTTGTGAGGATTTGCCAAAATGCTGGCCAGGGCAGCCCAGGGGGAAAGGAGCTGGGAGCAGGGATCCAAAGGAAAGGAGCTGGGATCCAAAGGAAAGGAGCTGGCGATTCCAAAGGAAAAGGAGCAGGGAGCTGGATCCAAAGGAAAGGAGCAGGAGCTGAGCATCAAAGAGGAGTGCTCAAGGAAAGGGCAGGGAGCTGCGGATCAAAGGAAAGGAGCAGTGGAAGCTGGGATCCAAAGGAAGGAGCTGCGGAGCAGGGATCCAGGACAGTGAGCTGGAGATCCAAAGGACAGGAGCTGGCGAGCTGGGAATCAAGGGAAAGGGAGCGGGACAAAGGAAAGGAGCTGGGAGCTGGGATCCCCAGAATGCAGGAGCTGGGAGCAGGGAATCCAAAGGAAAGAGCTGGGCATCCAAAGGAAAAAAAGGAGCTGGGATCCAAAGGAAAGGGAAGCAGCGGAAGCTGGGATCCAAAGGATAAGGAGCAGGGCGCCCACGCTGGGGAGTCCAAGAGGAACGAGCATGGATCCAAGGAAAGGAGCTGGGATCCAAAGGAAGAGCTGGGAGCTGGGATCAAAGGAAAGGGGGCTGTGATCTAAAGGAAAGGAGCAGGGATTGGGGTCCTGTGCTGAGGGACAGCACTGGAGGGAGAGAGGGCCTGGGCGCACAGCTTGGGGGAGCCCTTTCCATGGAGAAATCCTTCCTGGAATCCTCCCTGAGCTCCTGTCCCCAAGCCACAGTCGGGGACAATTTACACACACAATTGAAATGTAGCTACACTGGCCCCTTACCTTCCCAGAGCAACTCTGATGTTTATTAACACATCCTGATTAGATGACCTTTAGCAGGATCATGCAAAGAAGGTCATTTTAATGATTATTTTCTCTACAATTTAAATAATTATGCATTCTACTAATAGCTCCAGCTMTAATGAGGTTTGCCAACTGGCATACATTACCCAGGCCGGCTCTGGGTCCCGGAGCCCTCGCTGAGGGTCAGTCACACACAGGGAGGGGCTGGGGGCTCTCAGCCCCTCCTCAGCAGCTCTCCCTGCTCAGGAGGGACCCCGGGCACACAGGGCATAGTGAGGAGCCCAAGGCCTGCCCTGCCTGCAGAGTTGTGCAGCACAAACACAGCCCTGTGCCTGCAGCACCGCTGCTTCCAGCCACTGCTCCGCTCCCTGCTGCAAGAAGCAATTAATCTTTCATTTTCTCCTGCTTGGAGACACTACCATGTGTAATTAGTGCTCTCTCCCAGATGGAAGCTCCTGCTCGGCAGCCTTGCCAAGGTTAAACACACAGCCACACTCCCACTCTGCTCGAGGAGGCTCAAACACAGCCAGATCAAACAGAAACAGCCCCGAGGGGGAGCAGAGACAGGGACTCTGACATTTCCCTGTCTCCAGGGCTCTGCTCTGTGCACACACCAACTCCAGCACCCYCTGAGCTCCCAGGGCACAGCTCCAGGCCAGTAATTAGAATTACCCAGCTGCTAAACTGGAAACTTTCATGGACCACAAGCACTGCACAGGTACAAAATGGTTTTCTCCTCAATTCTCCAGCACTATGGAGACACAGAGATCAAGGAGCAAAGTTAGAAGATATTTTGCTTTAAACACATCTTTATCCTTGGCTCCAGGTCTAGGCCATGGGGAAGAGCAGCTCTGGGCTGGCAGCAAAGCCCCAGCCAGGCTGCAGCATCCCTGCCCTGCTCAGCAGAGCCACTGGGCCATGGAGGGGGKTTGACACCTGCAATAAAATAATCTCCTTTCTGTGGGGCTCACTGCAGAATCATATTCATGAAGATTTGCCAAAAACCACCCCAGTGAGCAGCAGAGCCTGATGGCAGCAGGTCAGCCCCCAGTGCAGGTGGCTCTGGATCCTCACTGTGTTGGCAGCAGCACAGAGCAGAGGGAAACTCAGCTCTGGGACACACCACCTCTGGGACACTCCAGGTCTGGGACACGCCACCTCTGGGACACGCCACCTCTGGGACACGCCAGCTCTCATCATCCCCAGCAGAGCCCCTGGCCCTGGCTCAGGGCTGAGGCCACCAAGGCATTGCTGGGTGCTGAAGCAGCTCTTCCTCTCCTGCTTCAAAGCTCCTTCAGGATTATATCATTATGTCATTACAAATATGATATATTATGGATATAATGGTGCTGCTGGAAGAGCAAGACTGGCAGTGCAGCAGGAGGGAAGCTTGCCCTGCCTGCATCCCCCAGTGACACCCTCTGGCAGAGGGGCAGGGACAGAGCTGAGGGGCTCTGGCAGCCTTTGCTGAAGAGAGAAAAGAAAAAGAAAAAGGAAAGGAAAAAATAAAAGGAAAAAAGGAAAAAAGAAAAAAAGAAAAAAGGAA
Organism: Sporophila hypoxantha; assembly: GCA_002167245.1. Classification (NCBI taxonomy): domain Eukaryota; kingdom Metazoa; phylum Chordata; class Aves; order Passeriformes; family Thraupidae; genus Sporophila; species Sporophila hypoxantha. The sequence goes on from NDFG01000080.1 coordinate 912,711, forward strand.
AAAAGGAAAAAAGAAAAAAAGAAAAAAAGAAAAAAAGAAAAAAAGCGAGCCACTCCGCTGCAGGTTTTGCCCGCAGCCCTCGGGAAGTGGAGAGAGCAGCATCTCCTGCAGGTGCCCTTCAGGCCCAGGCGGAGGTGGAGAGCAGCAAGCAATCGCCTGCAGGTCCCTCAGCCCAGGGAGTGGAGCAGCATCTCCTTGCAGGGGTGCCTCAGCCCCGGGAGTGGGAGCAGCATCTCCTGCGACGGTGCTGTCAGCACCAGGTGAAAGAGCTGCAGACCATCTCCTGCAGGTGCTGTGCAAAGCCAGGGAGCTGGCAGAGGAGCATCTCCTGCAGTTGCCCTCAGCCCAGGCAAGCCCAGCACCCCAGCCA
>NDFG01000080.1:913105-926714 GCA_002167245.1 Sporophila hypoxantha
TGCAGCTCCACACTGCTGGCACTGGGCCACGGGCTCTGGGCTGCCAGCCCGGATCTGGGGTTCCTGGCCCCCCAGGGATGCCAAGCCCCCTGCATCAGTCACTTACTGTCACATTTCATTCCCCTGATCGTGAAATGACGCCGTAGAGCAAGGACCGCAGTTGGTCACAGAAGGTGGGGTGGAGTTACGGTGTGGTGGATTTTAATTGTGTTTGCCTCCGGGGGTCTGCAGGAAAACCAAAGGACAAGGGAATCATTGAATTGCACTCCAGTGCTGGCACGCAGCCCTTGTCTGCTCCCCGTTTCCAAGTGCCAGCTGGCTCTGGAGGTGCTGCTAATGCGGCCTTCAGTCAACTGCCCCGGACTCGTGGGCACCCTTTTCCAGCAGCCACCAGGAATCCAGCTTCTTCCTCTTCATTGTGTTGCCATAACAATTGGAAAAAAGCAATGCCACTGGTTGGCTGGGAATGGATTCACTGTTTCCCTAACTCCAGCCCTAGCATTGGAGGCACCAGGTGAAGGTGGTGGGTACAGACCAAACAGAAGGGCTGGACAGTGCCCAGCTCCCACACAAGGAGCAGGAAAAACCACCCGTGACTCCATCTAAATTTAAACCTGCCCAGGGAACATCTCCTGTGTTCTGGTGCCAGAGCCGTCCCCTCACCTCCAGCCATTCAAGCCTGCTTAGGAGATACTTGGTTGTTTAAGCTTTCTTACAAGCAAGGGCAGATTTTTGCCAGCCAGCAGAGTTGCAGACCCAGCAGAGCCCAGTTTTATCCCCTGTGCAGGCACTGGCAAACTCCTGGGCTCCAGCAAAGGTTTCAGCAGGAGTTAGAGCCAAACAAACCAAATCATGGAATCAGAATGGTGGGAGGGAACTTAAATCCCATGCAGTGCCACTCCCTGCCATTGCGCGGGGACACCTCCCACTGTCCCAGTGCTCCCAGCCCAGTGCCCAGCCTTGCCTGCGGCACTGCAGGATGCAGGGGCAGCCCCAAGCTGCCTCTGGGCACCTGTCCAGCAGAAAACTTCCAGAAGAAGCAGCGTTCTCCACAGGGAGCCAGAAGCCAGCACTGAGGCAGATGGCAGGGGTTTGGCCTTTCTTCGCATGCTCTGTGCAAAGAGAAGGACATGGACCCCATGCTGGGGGCTCGGGAAGAGCTGGAGCAGGGCTGGGCAGGGGAGCAGACGGGCAGGGGAAGGGCTCCAGCAGGAGCAGCTTCATTTCAGCTCATTTAATTTTTTAAGGGTTGGGATGAGGCTCAAGCTCCCAGCTCTGTCATTCGAGCTGAGCAGCTTTTTTAATGGCCTGGGGAAGCTGCCCAGCATTAGCAAGACACCGTTTTTCAGGCACTGTGAGCCAGGGTAAATAAATAAAGAGTGGAAATCAGAAGCGAGATGTAACATCACACCAATAATTCATCCCCTTGAATTAATTTCCCAGCACTGTTGCACTGGAGCCTCCAGCTGCATTAATTCACCAGCATTCTGCTCTTAGGCTCAGCCCCACAGGGAACTCCCAATGGCACCCAGGAGGGGAAACCAGCAGAGCTCCCTTTAACTTGGCCTGTGGCCGCTGCAGGCAGGGGCACAGCTTCAGCCCAGGGCACGTGAAACTTGGAAATAATTCTTCACATTTTCACCCTGAGGAAACCGCCTGCAGCGACACAGCTCCAGCAGGGCTGCAGCAGGGCAGGCTGAGGGGACACGGGGTCACAATCACCCTGTGCTCTGTAGGTCACAAACCTGTGCTTCTGGACACCCAGGCGCCAGTCCTGCCAGTGCCTTCTGCAGCTCTGAGAGCCTTTCTTCCTCAGACATATCTAAAACCAATATCCCTTATTAGGTCATTTATCTTATAGTTGATGGTCTGAATTTTTTTTTTATGTCTGACCTTTTTATTAATTGGTCTTTTTGGTCTGTATAATTTTTGTTGTTTGTTCTGTTTTCTTTTTTACAGGAGAGCAGAGAATCTTAAGCCTGGATTTTTAGCTGGAACAGGAGTGGGGAGTTTCCCCCCATGGAAAACTCGGGGCAAGCAGCCAGGACTCAACCTTGCAGCACGGGTCTGGAAAGTTCCATTCCCAGCCCACGCTGTGATCCTGATTGCCAGCCAGTTTGTCCTGGGCAGAGGAGGAGCCCTCTTGGCTGCCCAGCCCTGATCCTGCCGGGCCCCCAGGCACGCACGCGCCCTGCCCACCGGGCAGAGACTGTGGGCAGGGGACAGGGGGACACAGGGACAGGGGACACAGGGCAGGGGACACTGGGACAGGGGACACGGGGCAGGGGACACTGGACAGGGGACACGGGGGCAGCCTGTGCTCACCCAAGGGAATCACCCCTGAGCCCTTCCAGGAAGAGACTCCTGCTCAGGCAAGCCAGAGCATCAGTCATTCATGAAAACACAGCTCTGTGCAGAAGGATGGCAATTTCCCACTCCATTTGAGAAAGGATGCTGAATTGCCACTGGCACCCAGAGTTCGAGAAGCCAGAGCTGGAAAAAGCAAAGAGTCAGAGCAGGGCTGGGGCTCCCCAAAAAGGCTGGGCTCCCCCAGAGCAGGGCAGGGGCTCCCCCAGAGCAGGGCTGGGCCCCCCCAGAGCAGGCTTGGGCTGGGCTTCCCCCCAGAGGCAGCCCCCAGCCCCAGCAGGGTTTTCCCCTCCTGCTCCAGCCCTGCTCTGAGCCTTGCCAGGCACAGGGGCACAGCCAGCAGGGGAGCGGGGCTTTTTTTTGTGATGGAGGCAGCAGACTGCAGAGGAAGAGCTTGCAGGGCTCTGGCTGAGGAGGCGGCTCGTGATCACCTTGGCCAGCGCCTCAGAAATGCCAGAAGGTTGGAAATTCTGGGGCTCATTCTGAGCGGGCTGAAGTGGGTGCTGCACAGAGCTATTTTTGTACCACGGAGACAGGACTTGACTGAGAACACTGCGTATGCAGATTGCTTGGAGGACTTTAAAACAAGAATGGGTTAAAAAGAAGTTTGCAAGAAAAGAAAAAGGCTCCTCTCCCCCCCAACCAGAGCTGAGCCAGCCTGATGGAGCGGGGCAGGAACAGATTTCTGTGAGCAGAAGCTGGAAAATGCCATGAGCAGAGGCCAGTGCATGCTGGAGGCAGAGCCCTGCAATATCCCAGCCCTGACTGAATTGGCATCTGAAGTTTGTCTGTTTTTTTCCTTGTCTAAAATTATAGAATAAAATCCCTCCCTGTGAGCGGCAGGCAGACCCTGGCACAGGCTGCACCCTAGTCCCTGGCAGTGTCCCAGGCCAGGCTGGATGGGGGCGTGGGGCAGTGAACGGTGACAGTGGGAAAGCGGTGGACAGTGGAAGGTGACATGCCACCTGTTCTCATTGGAGCCCTGGAGCTCCAAATCTCACTGCAGCAGAGCCCTCAGGAAGGGCAGCTGGATCCAACATCGACAGCCAGGGCTGTTTGAAACCTCCACCACTCACATTTTTGCTGCATTTGACAGAACACAGAGCCTTGCCTTCAGGATTAGGGGCTTGCTGCTCTCCCCGTCTCATTGCAAAAAGAAAGCTTTTCGGAATTATCTCTGCTGAAGAGATATTAGCACAGTTTCATGAAGAGGACCATTTTAAAGTTGAATTTCACAGTGATTAAACAGCCATAACAGCAAATACAAACACAGCCACAGCTTACTGCCTGCACTCAACAAACCCCTGGCAGGGACATAAACCCAAACCCTTGAATCTGTATCCCCACATTTCCCATGTGGAAAATCCCTGTTGGTTGCAGGCGAACAGCTCCCAGCAGGGCAGCAGTGCTCTGGCTGCCTTGCAGGAAGCACCGGATGCAGGAGGCTGGGCAGAAGGGCACAGAACCCCACCATCCCCTCTGAGCTGGGCTTCAGCCCCAGGCCAAGGAGAAGGGCTGCTCAGGCCCTGGTCTGAGGCCAGGGCAGCCTGGCAGCAGGAGCAGAAGGCTCTGTGGGGCTGGGCAGCAGCAGAAGGTGCTGGAGGGAGCAAGGCAGAGACATCTTCATCCCACGGAGAGCTGCCAGTGGCAGCCGCGTGCTGCTCCAGGGGCAGATGGCCACAGCAGAGTGGCAGCAGGAGCTAATTAGCAGCACAACAGAAAGCAGCAAGGCGCGGGAAGGTTGTGAGGATTTGCCAAAATCTGGCCAGGGCAGCCCAGGGGAAAGGAGCTGGCAGCAGGGATCCAAAGGAAAGGAGCTGGGATCCAAAGGAAGAGCTGGGCATCCCAAAGGAAAGGAGCAGGGAGCTGGCGATTCCAAAGGAAAAGGAGCAGGGAGCTGGGATCCAAAGGAAAGGAGCAGGAGCTGGGATCTCAAGGAAAGGAGCAGGGAGCTGCGGATCCAAAGGAAAGGAGCAGGGAGCTGGATCCAAAGGAAAGGAGCTGCGGAGCAGGGATCCAGGACAGGACGCGTGGGGATCCAAAGGAAGGAGCTGGGAGCTGGATCCAAGGCGAAAGGGAGCAGGGATCCAAAGGAAAGGAGCTGGGAGCTGGGATCCAGAATGACAGGAGCTGGGAGCAGGGAATCCAAAAGAAAGGAGCTGGCGATCCAAAGGAAAGGAGCTGGGATCCAAAGGAAAGGAGCAGCGGAAGCTGCGGATCCAAAGGAAAAGGAGCAGGGAGCTGGGGAGTCAAAGGAAAGAGCTGGATCCAAAGGAAGGAGCTGGGATCCAAAGGAAGAGCTGGGAGCTGGGATCAAAGGAAAGGGGGCTGTGATCTAAAGAAAGGAGCAGGGATTGGGTCCTGTGCTGAGGGACAGCCAACTGGAGGGAGAGAGGGCCTACCTGGCGCCAAGCTTTGGGGAGCCCTTTCCATGGAGAGGAAATCCTTCCTGGAATCCTCCCTGAGCTCCTGTCCCAAGCCACCAGTCGGGGGACAATTTACAACACACAATTGGGAAATGTTTTAACTACACTGGCCACCTTACTTCCCAGAGCAACTCTGATTTTATTTAACACCATCCTGATTAGATGACCTTTAGCAGGATCATGCACAAGAAGGTCATTTTAATATTATTTTCTCTTACAATTTAAAATAATTATTGCATTCTACTAATAGCTCCAGCTATTATGAGGTTTGCAACTAGGCATTTAACATTACCCAGAACCAACTCTGGGTCCCGGAGCCCTCGCTGAGGGTCAGTTCAACACCACAGGGAGGCTGGGGGCTCCCAGCCCCTCCTCAGCAGCTCTCCCTGCTCAGGAGGGACCCCAGGGCACACAGGGCATAGTGAGAGGCCAAAGGCCTGCCCTGCGCTGCAGAGTTGTGCAGCACAAACACAGCCCTGTGCCTGCAGCACCCTGCTTCCAGCCACTGCTCCGCTCCCTGCTGCAGAAGCAATTAATCTTTCATTATTCTCCTCTTTGGAAGGGACACTACCATGTGTAATTGTTGCTCTCCCCAGATGGGAAGCTCCTTGCTCCGGCAGGCCTTGCCAAGGTTAAACACCACAGCACAGCGCCCACTCTGCTCAAGGAGGCTCAAACACAGCAGATTCAAACAGAAACAGACCCCGAGAGCGGAGCAGAGACATGCGGGACTCTGGACATTTCCCTGTCTCCAGGGCTCTGCTCTGTGCACACACCAACTCCAGCACCCTCTGAGCTCCCAGGACACAGCCCCAAGGCCAGCTAATATAGAATTCCCAGCTGCTAAACTGGAAAAACTTTCATGGACCACAAGCCACTGCACAGGTACAAAATGGTTTTTCTCCTCAATTCTCCAGCACTATGGAGACAAGAGATCAAGGAGCAAAAAGTTTAGAAGACTATTTGCTTTAAACACATTTTATCCTTGGCTCCAGGCCAGGCCAATGGGGATAGAGCAGCTCTAGCAGCTCTGGCTGGGCAGCAAAGCCGGGCCGCCCCCCCCCAGCCATGGCTGCAGGCATCCCTTTTGCCCTGCTTCAGCAGAGCCACTGGGCCTGAGACGGCTGTTGACACCTGCAATAAAATAAATCTCCTTTCTGTGGGGCTCCTCACTGCAGATTCAATATGCATGAAGAATTTTGCCAAAAACCACCCCAAGTCGAAGCAGCAAGCCTTTTGAGTGGCAGCATGAGTCAGCCCCCAGTGCAGTGGCTCTGGTCCTCACTGTGTTGCAGCAGCACAGCCAGCCAGATGGGAAACTCAGCTCTTGTGGACACAACACTCTGGGACACTCCAGGGTCTGGGACACCGACACATCACCTCTGGGACACCGCGCCCACCTCTGGGACACGCCAGTCCTCTTTCATTCATCCCCAGCAGTAGCCCCTGGCCCTGGGCTCAGGGCTGAGGCCACCAAGGCATTTGTCTGGGTGCTGACAGCAGCTCTTATTTCTTTACCAAATCCTTTTTTCAGTTGCTTCCAATAGCTCCTTCAAGGATATCATTATTCATTACAATATGATATATTATTGGATGTGTACATGGTGCTGCTGGAAGGAGCAAGACTGGCCAGTTGCAGCATGGAGGGAAGCCGTTGCCCTTCCTGCATCCCCTACAGCTGACACCTCTGGCAGAGGGCGTAGGGAAGAGACTGTAGAGGGCTCTGGCAGCCTTGCTGAAGAGAGAAAAGAAAGAAAAAGGAAGGAAAAATAAAAGAAAAAAGGAAAAAAAGAAAAAAAAGAAAAAAGGAAAAAAAAGGAAAAAAAAAAAAGAAAAAAAGAAAAAAAAAAAAAGAAAAAAAAAAAGAAAAAAGAAAACAGGAAAAAAAAGGAAAAAAAGAGAAGAAAAAAAAGAGAAAGAAAAAAAGAAAAAAAAAAAGAAAAAAACGAAAAATAAGGAAAAAAAAGAACAAAAAAGAAAAAAAGAAAAACAGAAAAAAAAGAAAAAAAAGAAAAAAGAAAAAAGAAAAAAAAAAAGAAAAAAAAAGAAAAAAAAGAAAAAAGCAATAAAAAGGGCCATTTTCTCCCTGCCTTAGTGCCCACAGAACTGCATTCCATCTTCGTTTTCAGAAGTTATATATTAAAGAATTTTTAAGGAGCAGATGTAAAGGCAGCAGTGCTGGGCAGCTGTTGCCTGCTCTCTGCCTGTGCCATGGTGCCAGTGCCGCCCCAGGGACAGAGGTGAAGGTGACAGGGAGTGACCCAGGGCCTCTGGCAGCAGCCAGCCCAGCCTCACCCCTCGCTGCAGGCAGAGCCCCCGCCCACGCCCCGACCCCACGCCATGCCTGTCCTGGCACAGACCCGCGGGCTCCTGCCCCGCGCCTGAGAGATAGCACAAGCAGTTGCCAGCCTACACTCCTCCTGCCGTCCGTGAGGGAGGCTGCCTCCGGGACTGCACAGACAGCAGGGCTCAGGAGGCCACAGCCACCAGAACAAGCCCCCAAAGAATAAAAAAAAGCATAGGACATGACACAACCCAAGCGCCTCCCGCCCCAGCGGCCCTGTGGTCGTGCGGCGGCACAAGCCCCATTCTGGGACACAGGCATGGGTAGTACCGCCTCACCTCGGGCGCGCTGCATCCTCCTCTTGGGACCTGTACTTACATCCGAGGCAGGGCCCTTGTCAGCCCCGGGGCAGGAGAAGGTGACGAATTCATGGCACCTCTTGTGCACCACGAAGCAGCAAACTGCAAAGAGAGCACAGGGACAGGGTCAGGGCATGGCACCATGACAGCCAAGAGGCACCAAACAAACCACAGCCGTGTGAGAGCCAAGAGGCACCAAACAAACCACAGCCATGTGGATTTCTGAGCAGTGCCAGGAGGGTTTTCAAGCAAACCCCTGGCAGGTTTTGAAACCTTATGGAATATCCCCAGGCCTTTTGGTAAAACAGCAGAACAAAGTGTCGGGTGCACGTCAGAGGAGGGCTGGGAACAACTCTGTTCCCTGAGCTCACTGTCACTCGTGGCACACGCTTGGAGGTCACTGCTGGGAATAAAAAGAGGGAGAATCTGGCGCTGGCGGGAKCTGAGCTGAAAAGTGCATGTGGCCAAAAATGGAAGATTGTACCGAAGGGAACAGGTGGGCAATCTTCCTCCCACAGCTCTGCTTCTCTCCAGCATCTCCCCAGCCCCCGTTTGCCAGACCAGAAGACACGCACGCCTTCCTCCCCTCACACACGTCAATGCCAGCCTTGCCCTTTGGGAGAGGGGAGCCAATCCCCACTGSCACTGCCCAGGCTCCCAGGAGAAGAATCCAGAGCTAAACCCCATCCCCACAACCACCAAACCCTTTCAGCACGGGCCCTCCTGAAGCTGCCAGCGCTGTCTCTGCAGTYTGTGCAGCCAAAGCTCTGTATTTCAAGGCTGGATTTTCCCCCAAATGCCAAACAAGCACCTCACCTTTGGTGACAGACCCTAAGGAATCATTTGTCACTGTAGGTAAGCTCAGCTGATGGCCCAGACCCTCCTTAAGGGTCTCAGCCCCTCTGGCCCTGCAGCTGGAGGTGGCAGCAGCTCACAGCCACGTCACCTGTGTCACTGCTGGCTGCCAGGGCTGGCCTGGCCACCCACGGGCTGCATCCAGCCCCAGGGTGCTCAGCCCTGAGCACCCATCCCTTGCCTGACCCACAGATTAAACCTCAGCTCCAGGGGCACAAAGGGAGCCCAGGGAACCAGCCCAGGTTCAGAGGGGAGCACCCATCCCTGCCATATCTGTCCCACAGATTAAACCTCAGCTCCAGGGGCCAAAGGGAGCCCAAGCAGGCAGAAGGGAGCCCAGGGAACAAACCCTGGTTCTGAGGGGAGCATCCCTGCCCTGCCTGTCCCACAGGATGAGACCTCAGCTCCAGGGGCCCAAAGGGAGCCCAGGCAGGCAGAAGGGAGCCCAGGGAACAAACCCTGGTTCTGAGGGGAGCATCCCTGCCCTGCCTGTCCCTCACAATGACTCAGCTCCAGGGGCCAAAGGGAGCTCAGGGAACCAGCCCTGGTTCAGAGGGGAGCACCCATCCCTGCCATACCTGTCCCACACAGTGACACAGCTCCAGGGACACAAAGGCAGCCCAGGGAACAAACCCTGGTTCTGAGGGCAGCCCAGGCACCACGCTCTGCCTGCCCCAGGGCTCCCCCATCTACCACATCCTTTCCCAGAGCTGCAGTTACACTGAATAAAAGCCTCTGCAGGAGGAGGAGCAGGGACCGAGGTTTGCAGACAGAGCACGGGAACCAAACTGAGCTGGGCAAGAACAGAGCAGGCTCCAGTTGCAGCAACATGGGATTTTTCCTAAGGAACAAGGAAAAGGCAAGTGACATCAGCCATGAACCTCACAATCCTCTCTTTGTGCCCTGCCACATCCAGCTGTAAATTCATTTTCCTTTTCACATTTTCCATTGTGAACAAAAACAAACCCAGAAGGTTTTAGAGGCAGAGCAGCTGCCAAGAGCTCTCTCCTCGCAGGACCTCTCACTTGCTTTTCTGAGTCAAACAAACAAACATTTTCTTGAAAGCATTGCTCACCATTTCTGTCATTTGTACATGGAGACAGAAGCATCTGGGAAGCAGGAAGGAAGGAATTAGGACTCCATTAGCAGGGATTTCTCCTGAAGTGTGTGTGCAAGCTCAGGGAGCTCGGTGACACCCCGGGCACGGGCTCTGCTGCCAGGGCTGGGCTCTGCTGCCAGGGCTGGGCTCTGCTGGGAGCTCCCCAGGGCAGCTGGGACCATCCCAGCTCTGCAGGGACACCAGAGGCCACCAGGCTGGACCTGCCATGCAATGCTTTGGCTGGGAAGGGACCTCAAAGGCCATGGCAATGTCCCAGGCCAGGCTGGACAGGGCTTGGAGCACCTGGGACAGTGGGAGGTGTCCCTGCCGTGGCAGGGGTGGCACTGGGTGGGCTTTGAGGGCCTTTCCCACCCAAAGCACTCCAGGATTGTGTGATTCTAACCTGTGCAAGGGTAATCCACTGGAAGCTGGGCGAGCAGAGCACCTCCCTGCACGGGCAGGGCCAGGCAGAGCTCTGTGCCCTGGCAGCACCGGGGGCTCTGTGCCCTCCAAGGGAGCCCCACAGGCCTTGGCAGCCCCACTGGAACCCTGCCCAGGGCCCAGGTGAGAGCTCCAGCCGTGCACAAGGGAAACAGGGTGAAGCAGGAGCACAAGGGAAACAGGGTGAAGCAGGAGCACAAGGGAAACAGGGTGAAGCAGGAGCAGGATCTCAGCGCAGCAATCCCGTCCCTGCTCCCATGACCTGCCCCGGGGATGTGAGAGGGCTGCAGGGATCTCCCCACCCGTGTCCTCCTGCTGCCATCACACTCCAGCAGCTYCAGCCCATGTCTTTGTCAGCTTAGAAACCCCAGCACGAGCAGCAGCTTTCCCAGGTCGCTAATTAGACAGTTAATTTGTAAATCTTATTATTTGGGTAATAAAGTTATCAAATCCCACTGGCYGGCTACAAACATCCCGAGCCGTTTGTACACAACAAGAATGAGAGATTAACCTTYCCCACTCCTTACTGCATAGTACAGGAGGGTTTCCTGGCCCTAAACTCTCCTGCAGGGCCAGCTCCACTGCAGGGCTCTGGGGAGACATCCCTGTCCTGGGAGGAGGGAAGGACACAAACCCTGAGCCCAGAACCCTCCACAGCCTCAGGAGATTTGCTGGGATGCACATTTTCCACAGCAGCCCAGCACAGCGTCTCAGCCCTGAAAATATTTGCACCAAAACATCAGGGCAAGATCACACACCTCTGTTCCCTGGGATCCTGACACAGTCCTGGGAGGAGAGATGATCTCCTGGAAGGTTGGGTTTGAGAGCTAAGAAACCACAACAGCAGCAGGGCATTCTCAAACCCTAGGAAACGTCTTATTGTGGAGGATGAAAAGAGAGAAAATGCTAGAAAATGCTAACACAGTATTGCTTAAATATATATACACACACACACACAGAGAAAGGCGTCTTGGCTTAAACCACTGCTCACAAACCCTCCAGAAAAACCATCAAGCATTTCCCTGCCGATTCCCTACTGATTCCAGGAGCTGCCAATCAGAGGAACCACATCAAAACGTGTTCCAGGCGTTGGGAGGCTGCAGAACACACGTCTGGCAGTTCCTGGCTGCAGCTCCAGCAGGCAGGCAGGGCAGGGCTGGCCCTGGGAAGGAGCAAGCACAGAGATGCCCCAGCTTGCGCTTGCCAGGGCCCAGGGGTGTCCTGGGGTGCAGGGTGCCAGGGCTGTGGCAGGGTGCAGGTGCAGGCCTGCGCAGGGGTGCAGGGGCCAGGCTGTGCAGGGATGCAGGCTGCGCAGGGTGCAGGGGCCAAGGCCCGTGCAGGGATGCAGGTCTGTGCAGGATGGTACGGGGCCAGGCTTGTGCAGGTGGATGCAGGCTGTGCAGGGCATGCAGGGCGCAGGCTGCCGCAGGGATGCAGGGGCCAGTCGTGCAGGGATGCAAGGGGTGCAGGCTGTGCAGGATGCAGGGCACCAGGCTCTGCAGGGATGCAGGGGCCAGGCTGTGCACGGATGCAGGGCCAGGCTGTGCAGGAAGATGCAGGCAGGCGCGCAGCGAGCGGCGGTGCAGGGATGCAGGGCAGGCCGTGCAGGGATGCAGGGGCCAGGCGTGTGCAGGGGTCAGGGGCCAGGCTGTGCGGGATGAGTTGAGGGCAGGCGCAGCTGTGCCAGGGCATGCCCAGCGCTTTGAGCAGCAGCATGCTGCATGCCGTTAAGAACCCTGCTGCGCATTCCTGCCAGCAGCTGCAGCCTGAGGGAGCAGCACCCCAGCCCAGGCTGCACAACACTCCCTGTTCCAACAGGACATTCCTCCTCCCTGTTTCAACCTGCTGAACAGGCTCACGGAGCGTTCCCTGCCATCCCTCACCTCACACACTTTGCCCAAAATTTGCCCTCAGAATCAAAACCCTCCTAGGCTGGGGTTTGTGGCTCCAGGAACAAGCTCTCTGAGCTCTTTTGTCTGGAGCTTCAAGCTGCTTATCCAGCACCAGGCGCCCTGGGAGCCAGCCCAGCATGGGCACAGGTATCCAGCAATCAGCCTCAACGCATGAGCTTCCCTGGCACAATCCTGGGCTGCTGAGCCCACCCTTGAAGGCACAACCCATGGCAGCCCTGGCACGGGGAGGAGCAGGGTGAATAAATGCCCTGGCACACAGGACGAGGAGCAGGGTGACCAAATTGCCCTGTGCCCACAGGGGAGGATGCAGGGTGACAAATGCCCTGGTTGCCACAGGGGAGGAGCAGGGTGAACAAATGCCCTGGCACACAGGGGAGGAGCAGGTTGGACAAATGCCCTGGCACACAGGGGAGGTAGCAGGGGTGACAAATGCCCTGGCCACACAGGGAGGAGCAGGGTGACAAAATGCACCTGGTGCCCTGCTGGCTCCCGGCTGGGCACAGGAGGTGGGCACTGGCCCCATCTCCACATGGAATACCTCATCTGCAGGAGGGCAGCCAGCCCTTGCCAAGACAGCTCCCCGAACAGGGGTGAAGCCCTGCTGCCTCCGCTCCATTTGCTGCTCTAATTGCCATTGCATGAACGCCTCGTCCCATGTCTGCAGAAGGGAGTCATTCAATTTCCCCAGTCCTTTGCCGATGAATAATTCAGGGCCGTCACCTCTGGTGTGCTGAGCCCAGCCCTTCCCAGAACACACATGCCCCACCAAATGGGAAGCCTCTGTTCCTCTCCTTCAGGCCAGGGAGAGCTCTGCGAAGCACCGGGAACAGCCTCGGATTTACAAAGCACGTAAGTGAGGGAGACAGATGGAGAGTTACAGAGGACAGAAGAAGGTTCAAGCAAGATTTCATCTAAAAATCAAAGCAGCGGAGGAGTTCAAAGCAATCCCAGGGAGCTGCCGGAGCTTGAGCTTGGGCAAGATGGCTCCAAAATCAGGGAAGCTCAGAGATTATTTCGAGCACATGCTCAAGTGTGTAGCTGCTCCTTCCAACCTGTGATATTCTCCTTTGGAGAGCGTCTCCTTCTTCCCAAGGAACAAGCTTTTAGAAACAGCTTGGAATTCAGATTAGCAAAACTGAAGGAACAAAAATAACACCAAAAAAAAGAAGAAAAAGGACTTTATTAAGGGAGCTTCTGTGCTGCTCCACCGCACGTCTGGGCAAACCCCGGGGTCAGAGCACCCCCGCCCCGGTGAGGCACCAAAATGTGCCCCAGGCCAGAGCCTGCCCACGGCTCTTCCGCCTTCCGTGCTTAAACCAACACACTCACGAACATCAACAAGGCACTGAAGCATGGTAATCGTAAAATAAAGGGAGAGAAGGGCTCCAGGAGGGGAAGCTCCTGATTCTGCACAGCGCTTTTATCAGCTTTTAATCACTGAGGGCACACAGAGAAGCAGAAGCTGAGCTAAAATTTGTGCTCCTTTGATTTAATCCCCAGCTTTGCGTTAAAAGCTTCTCTGGGGTTCTATACTGCGCGCCATCGTCAGCTCCTCAGACTTGAGCTGTTTTCCCTTTTCCGCCCAAACCCTGTTCCCCAGCTCCAGTGAAACCGCGAGCTGTGATCTCGGGATTTTTTCTGAGGCAGCACCAGGAACAGCTCCAGGGCTGGGGGGGACATGGGGCAGCTCCGGGACCTGTGCCGGGTGCTCCCTTGGTGGGGCGACAGAGGCAGGGATGCAGCATGGGCTGGGGGATATCACCAGAGGGCCCGGGGGTGGCCACCCTCCATGCAAGCTTGCCAGCAGGCCTGTGGGTGACAGTGCACCTGCAGCTTCTGGGTAAGCCAGCTTGCTGTGAATCCGG
>NDFG01000080.1:944229-955596 GCA_002167245.1 Sporophila hypoxantha
GGAGACACGTACCCAGCAGCCCAGCTCCTCAGGGGATGCTCCCCCTCCACGCTGCCCCAAAGGCACTCCAAAGTTCTTGCCAAGGCAAACTCCTGTCTGTTGGAAGGGTCTGGGGTGAGAGAACCCTAAGAGAGGTGCCCGTTGAAGCAGACCTGATGTCAGGCCGGTTCACAGCGCTGTCCCTCACGCCCATCCCGGGGCCCATCCCCAGCTGCTGCCCTTGCCCGGAGCCGCACGGGTGCCAGCCCCAGCCCGGATTGGATTGGCAGCTGCTCGGGGGCGGCTTTCCATCTCCGAGCGCACGGCACCCGCTCCTCAGCACATGATCCAGCGATAAATATTTGGAAAGATCTGTTATTTTTACATAAACAGTCACAACACATCGCCGAGCTGGGGAAAGAGCCGGCTCCCGGCTGCCGAGCGCGGCTGCGACCCCGCTGTCCCCGCTGTCCCTCTCTCCCCACTGTCCCTGCTGACCCCTCTGTCCCTCCTGTCCCCTCTCTGTCCCTCTCTCCCCACTGTCCCTGCTGACCCCGCTGTCCCTCCTGTCCCCTCTCTGTCCCTCTCTCCCCACTGTCCCCTCCCGCCCGGCACCGCCCGGAGCTGCGGGGCTCGCTCCTCCCGGCCTGCAGAGCCTCCCGGGGCACCTCCTCAGCCCCCCAAAGCTTTGCAGGAGCGCAGCTCCTTCAGCTCTCCCATCTCCCTTTCCACAAAATCACAGAGCGGCTCAGGCTGGAGGGGATTTCTGGAGGTCACCTTGTCCCAGCSCTCTGCTCACCCAGGGCCACCTGCCCGCACCATGCCCAGCTGGCGTTTGAGGATCTCCAAGCAGGGAGACTCCAGGCCGTGCCCGGGCAGCCCATTCCAGCCCTCTCCTCACCACGGGGCTGCTGTGACAGGAAAACCTCGGGCTCATCCTCCCTTCCCCAGCACCCCAGCCTGGCAAAGCTGCCACAGGCCCCCGAGCCCCGCAGCTCCGAGCTGCAATCAGCGGGGTCCCTCTGTAAATCCCTGCTGCGGCACAGCCAGCCTGTCCCGAGAGCGATGCRGGCTGCAGCTAAAGCAGAGGAAGCAGGTTCAGCCCAGGACTGCAGCCCACTGCCAGCCCCCCCGAGGGAAGCTCCTCTCTGCCCTTCGGCCTCTGGAACATCAAACACCCACCCAAAGGTGCCTCCCTAAAAATTCACGCTTTGCACCCTGCCAGGATGCTAATTCACAGCAAGCTGCCTCTCAAACAAACCACATTCACACGGCTGAACCTCCTCCTGGTCTGCACCTTCTGCCTCACATCATCCTCCAGGACCTTCCTCCCCTGCCATCCTCACCTGCAGCGCCAGGCACGGCCCCGCGCGGCACCCACCCACCCGCGCCAGCTCTCTGCCAGCCGGGGGCCATTCATCACAATTACCTCCTAATTCCCTTTCATTACCGCCTTRTTTGGGACGGCAAAGGCTGACCCCAGCATATTCAGCCCGTTAATGGAATTACAGCTCCTTCCGGGCAGGGAGCGAGCAAGAGCTGCAGCCCCCAGTGCTGGAGCTGCCCTGTCCCTGTCTCTGTCCCCTCTGCTGGAGCTGCCCTGTCCCCTCTCTGGGAGCTGCTGGAGCTGCCCTGTCCCTGTCCCCTCGTTGGGAGCTGCAGGGACTGCCCTGTCCCCTCTCCGGGAGCTGCTGGAGCTGCCCTGTCCCCTCTCCGGGAGCTGCAGGGACAAGGACCCCGGGGCTCCAGGGCTTTGCCTTGGCTCAGGAGCAGCTCTTGCCCCCGTGCCCAGCTCACCCTGGGCTCTCACCCTGCCRTGCCAGGATCCCTCCAGAGCAGCCCTGCAGGCCCCCAGCACTCAGCTGTGCAGAGCTGCAGGCTCACCCCACACCCAGAAATGCCCAGAGGGGTCAGGGGGCAACCAGGCAGGGCTTGGTGCTGCCCAGCCCTTTTCTCTCTGGGGTGAGTGTTTGCAGACCCAGAGCCCCTTTTATCTCTCTGGGTGAGTGTTTGTGTGCTCCCAGCCCTCTTCTTCTCTGGGGTTTGCAGACCCAGAGCCCTTTTCTTCTGGGTGAGTGTTTGCAGACCCAGAGCCTTTTCTCTCTGGGGTGAGTGTTTGCAGACCCAGAGCCGTTTCTCTCTGGGTGAGTGTTTGCAGCCCCACAGCCCTTTCTCTCTGGGGTGGATGTTTGCAGACCCACAGCCTCTCCTCCTGCCAGCGCCAGCTCCTGCTGTGATCAGCTCCTGGGGTCCAGGGGCAGCATTCACATCTCCCTTCAGAGCAGCCCTTTGCTATGAAGCTCTAACTCAACACAACCCTTTGTGCTGCTGTTTTCAGCGCTGCAGTTTCCCAAAGGAGCAGGGGTGAGTGCTGGGGAAGGGCTGGAGCTGCAGGCCCAGGACAGCCCTGGTTCCATCCCCACCTGAACGAGCCGTGGGGCTTTGGAGAGCAGGAAGGGGTTTCCAGAAGCAAGAGAGGGTGAGCAAGCTCCCAGGAGCAGACACAGCTTCTGGTGGTRCTGTTCTGACTCTGCAGTGCCCGTTCCAGAGGGCCGAGCTCACCAAGATGAATTTCAGCCGGGCTAGGGTGACTGCAGAGCAATTCCTCTGGAGCTGCTTGCTCCACGCCCAGGGCTTGGCCCACATAGGATCCCATCACTCCTCCAGCAGGCTGCTGACGTCCCCTCAGTGAGGAAGGAACRTTCTGGATGGTGTTTGTTACAAAAACCAAATGTAAAGAAATACCAGGGGYGCTGAGCATCTCCTCCATGCTGCCAATTACAGGCTGGTTAAGGCCTCCCCTTCTGTACCTGCCACTGGTGCACCTGACAAAGACAGCAGCCTCTGCACCGGCAATTTCATAGAAAAATATCCCAAATATAAATGGATGCAATATTAGGAGGCAAAATACTCTCTATGGCAACCTGAAAGGTCTTAATTATCCCCGCAGGTGGCAGAGGGAGCAGCCCCACACACACGGAGCTGGCAAAGTGGGCTTTGAGTGGGCACCGAGGGGAAAAGCTCATTCAACCCCGAGAGAGTTCAGGCAGCTCCTCCAGCAGGGAAAGATCCTTGAACTCCCTGCACCACCCCAAAAACTATTGTATTTGTGACTTCAAATCCATCTCAGTGCCTTAACTAGCGGGGAGAGGGAATCAAATGAGGTTTCCCACTCCAGAACGCCCGTTCCCGTGGCAACAGCAGCCCTGTGMTGGCTGGGAACTGTGGGATGGGGCTGGGATGGCACCTGGGGTGCACAGAAACCACCAAATCACAGCAGGCTTGGCTTGGGAGASACCTCAGAGCCCACCCAGTGCCAGCCCTGCCATGGCAGGGACACCTTCACTGTGCCAGGGTGCCCCAAGCCCTGKCCAGCCTGGCCTKGGGCACTGCCAGGGATGCAGGGGCAGCCACAGCTGCTCTGGGCACCCTCACAGGGAAGGATYCCTTCCCAATAGCTCACCTAAGTCTCCCCTCTCAGTCTGAAGCTGCTCCCCCCTTGCTCCACACTGTCTGTCCATGCAGAAGGCTCGMACATAAGGCACATCCCAGGAATCCCAGAGCAGCTGCTTTGTGAAGGTGTGCTCTGATGGCTCAGAACAGAAGGGCCAGTGGCAGCTGCAGGGAGGAGAAGSTGTTTAACCACCACTGAAACACAAATTGCCTCCAGGGAAAAAGCCTCCAGGTGGGCACACTCGAATTGGGAGTTGCTGCTGTAGGAATATTTCCTTTGGAAATTATCAACTCTCCAGAGAATTCCTGACCAGCTGGTAAGACAGTGCTTAGACTTCATTATTTCTACAAATACAACAACCAGAAAAAAAAMCAAAAAAAACCACCCAACAATCAATGTTCAACAGAATCAGCCTGAAGTCAACTTCCAGGAGAAATTTGYTGAGTAATTCTGGAGTAGAAAAAGCTCCTTTTTCATTCCCTGGGAGGGTGCTGAGGCCCTGGCACAGGTGCCCAGAGCAGCTGGGGCTGCCCCTGGATCCCTGGCAGTGCCCAAGGCCAGGCTGGACAGGGCTGGGAGCAGCCTAGGACAGTGAAGGTGTCCCTGCCATGGCAGGGGTGGCACTGGATGGGCTTTAGGGTCCCTTCCAACCCAAACCATCCCATGAGCTGGCAGCTTCCCTYCCCCCAGCACTCCTGCTCCCTGCAAACACCTTCCATGCAAACGTGGATGGAATTTCATTCTTTCCTTGAGAAAGAGCCAAAGTTTTTGTCATTGGGCACGTGTGACTGCAGAGAGACAGAAACACAGCTCTGAGTTCTGCCAGGCACCTGGGCAGAGCAACACCTCAGCACCCACCCTCAGCTGGCACGGGGCACTGAGCTGCCTGTGAGGAGCAGGGTTGGCACATCCCAGGGCACTGCGAGCTGCCTGTGAGGAGCAGTGCTGGCACATCCCAGGGCACTGCGAGCTGCCTGTAGGAGCAGGGTTGGCACATCCCAGGGCACTGCGAGCTGCACATGAGGAGCAGCCTTAGCACATCCCAGGGCACTGAGAGCTGCCTGTGAGGAGCAGTGTTGGCACATCCCAGGGCACTGAGAGCTGCACATGAGGAGCCTTAGCACACCCCAGGGCACTGGGAGCTGCACATGAGGAGCCGCCTTAGCACACCCCAGGGCACTGGGAGCTGCCTGTAGGAGCAGCCTTAGCACATCCCAGGGCACTGAGCTGCCTGTAGGAGCAGGGTTGGCACATCCCAGGGCACTGAGAGCTGCACATGAGGAGCAGCCTTAGCACACCCCAGGGCACTGAGAGCTGCACATGAGGAGCAGCCTTAGCACACCCCAGGCTCCCAGAGAGGAGCAGGGGAGGAGCAGCACAATTCCCAGCTCCAGGCAGGTCGGTGCTGATGCTTTGGAAGGCACTGCCCCGCCCTGCAGGGACATCCCAGCAGGTTGGCACAGCCCCCAGAGCAGCTCCTGGGGCAGCTGAGGGCCAGCCCTGCCTCACCTGGGCCATGCCTGGGCTCACACACTGCAGCTGCACTGCAGGAAACCCCTGAACCCCCATGTCCCCAAAGCCCGGCCTGGGGGCTGGTGCCACACACAATCCCAGACCACGCTGAGCACRCCAGGGGAGCTCCTCCTGCACTCCCCCACGCTTCCCATCAGAAAAAAACCTCCTACAAATTTTATTATCAGCTTCTAGTAACAAGTCTGGAGCGAGGATTCTCGAGGCAAAGGCTGGGGCTGGAGCCCTGCTCCCACAGCGTCCTGCAGGCCCGGGGAGCTTGGGCCTGCGCTGAGGGGCCTTCAGCACAGCCCCGGCCTCCCGCAGCACACAGCAGGCAGGCGGATCATTCATCCCCACGTCAGGGGGAAGACGGACCGAGTCAAAACAGAGGAGGATTCCTTTGAAAGGGCCCTCTGCAGGGACGGTGCAGTGCCGGGATGACAGAACCAGGCAGCGTCCCCAGGGACCCAGCTCAAGACAGCTCCCTGCTCACTCGAGCACACAGTGGGAGAGCAATTAGGAGGAAAGCAAGGAGCTGCTCCCCCTCCCAGCCTGCCCACTCACACCCCTGCACGATGCTGCAGTGCTGGGGAACGCCCCAAAACTGCCAGAGCAGAGCCTGCAGCCAGCCCCCCAAAACTGCCAGCAGCAGATAGAACCTGCAGCCAGCCCCCAAAACTGCCAGAGCAGATGAGCCTGCAGCCAGCCCCCAACAACTGCCAGAGCAGAGTAGAACCTGCAGCCAGCCCCCAAAACTGCCAGAGCAGATAGAGCCTGCAGCAGCCCCAAAACTGCCAGAGCCAGAAACCTGCAGCCAGCCCCAAAACTGCCAGGAGCAGATAGAGCATGCAGCCAGCCCCAACCAAAACTGCCAGAGCAGAACCTGCAGCCAGCCCCAAAACTGCCAGAGCAGATAGAGCCTGCAGCCAGCCCCAAAACTGCCAGAGCAGAAAAACCTGCAGCCAGCCCCAAAACTGCCAGAGCAGATAGAGCCTGCAGCCAGCCGCCCCAAAACTGCCAGAGCAGATAGAACCTGCAGCCAGCCCCAAAACTGCCAGAGCAGAACTGCAGCCAGCCCCCAAAACTGCCAGAGCAGATAGAGCCTGCAGCACCCCCCAAAACTGCCAAGCAGCATAGATAGAACCTGCAGCCAGCCCCCAAATAAACTGGCCAGAGCAGAACTGCAGCCAGCACCCCAAAACTGCAGAGCAGAGCCTGCAGCCAGCCCCCCAAAACTGCCAGCACAGATAGAGGACTGCAGCCAGCCCCCAAAAACTGCAAGCACAGGCACAGAACCTGCGCAGCCAGCCGCCCAAAACTAGCCAGAGCAGATAAACCTGCAGCCAGCCCCCCAACGCCAGAGCAAGGATAGAACCTGCAGCCAGCCCCCAAACTGCCAGTAAGCTGATAGAACCTGCAGCCAGCCCAAAACTGCCCAGAGCAGAGCCTGCAGCCAGCCCCCCAAAACTGCCAGAGCAGAGGCCTGCAGCCAGCCCCCCAAAACTGCCAGAGCAGAGCCTGCAGCCAGCCCCCAAAACTGCCAGAGCAGACCTGCAGCCAGCCCCCAAACTGCCAGAGCCAGAAGCTGCAGCCAGCCCCCCAAAACTGCCAGCACAGATAGAACCTGCAGCCAGGCCCCCCAAAACTGCCAGCACAGATAGAACTGCAGCAGCCCAAAACTGCCAGAGCAGAGCCTGCAGCCCAGCCCAAAACTGCCCAGCACAGATAGAGTCTGCAGCAGCCCCCAAAACTGCCAGAGCAGAGCGCTGCAGCCAGCCCCCAAACATGCCAGAGCAGATAAAACTGCAGCCAGCCCCCAAAACTGCCAGCAGAGATAGAACCTGCAGCCAGCCCCCAAAACTGCCAGAGCAGAGCCTGCAGCACCAGCCCCAAAACTGCCAGCACAGATAGAACCTGCAGCAGCCCTCCCTTAGCAGGGCCCCTGGCCTTTGGCATGGCGAGGTGACAGCCTGAGGTTCCTGAGGGTGCAGGGCTCCGTGTGTGTGACCCCAGAGCAGCCCCTGCTCCTG
This sequence comes from Sporophila hypoxantha, assembly GCA_002167245.1. Taxonomy (NCBI): domain Eukaryota; kingdom Metazoa; phylum Chordata; class Aves; order Passeriformes; family Thraupidae; genus Sporophila; species Sporophila hypoxantha. Next base: position 951,205 of record NDFG01000080.1, read on the forward strand.
TCCCAGCACCTCCCCAGAGCAGGAGCAGCGGGACCCTGCCACAGGACCCTGCCCAGCAGGACCCTGCCAGGCAGGACCTGCCAGCAGGACCCTGCCAGCAGGACCCTGCCAGCAGGACCTGACCAGGCAGGAACTGGGGCCAGGCTCCCCAGACACGAAACAAGACAAGCTGAGGCTGAGCAGTGAGAACCTGCCGGTGTCAGAAATAGCTCTGGGAAGTGATACCACAGACACGCGCTCTGGGGCACACACGGGGACTTGTGGGGCACAGCTCCTGGCACTGCCCTGCTGCTGCCCCTTCCTGCTTCCCACGGGGCTGCAGAGAGCCCCCCAGCAGCTGTGCTGCAGGAAAGCCTGGAGAAAGCTGCTGAGGGTGATGCTGCTGCCCCTCCTGCACCCCACCAGCCCCTGGCGGTGCTCTGAGCGCAGCCTGACTCAGACTTCCTTTGGCTGCCCCCAAAACCAAGGCCCCAGGCACAGCCCACAGCCCGCAGTGCCAGCTCCCCTCTGGGCTCTGTCCCTCTGCCCCCTCTGCCCCCACAGCAGCCCTGTGCTGAAGTTCCCAGAGAGCTGGGAGTGAGTCCAGCAGCGCAAGGACAGCCTAAGAATGGAACTAATGAAAATACTTGCATGCCAGCCATGTGTTCCCAGGGCCAGGACCCCCAGGCAGAGCCAGGGCACCGGTGGGATGCAGGCACACAGTCCCAGGGCACCAGTCCCAAGGACACAGTCCCAGTGTTGTCTTCTAAGTTACAACAGTTCTATTATCCTTAAGCTGCAAGTATTCCACAGCTTCAGAGTTTCATACCTTCTTAATGTTCCTCGTGAGCAGCTCCTCTGAGCACTGACTCTCCTTGGTCCTTGCAGCAGCCCATCTAACTCCTCCTACTACTCCACCCTTTTATGCCACTTGTTCTTGTTTAGACACAGGTGTTCCTAATCTTTAGTAATTGGCCCCGGCTGCAACTGCGTTGGGGGATAGGATTACATTCTGCATTACCTCATTTATCCTGCATCCCTGGGCACAGTCCCCAGGGGCACCATCCCCAGGAACACCATCCCAGGGCCCATCCAGGCACAGTCCCGGGCCCCGTCCAGGGCCTGGCTCCACTCTCCTGCAGCCAGATGGCTCAGGGAATGAGCCCTCCATCAACACAGAAGTCAGGGCTGTGCTCCTCACCAGGCACAGGGGGCTTTGAGGAGCTTTTCTTTAGCCTGCAGCGGTCACACTGCCGCTGGGGAGCAGCTGAAGCCACAGCACGCACACCAAGGGGAGCTGGACATCGTTGGTGATGCAGGATGCCAGTGAAATCCAGGGCAGAAACGAGCTGGGACAGGCAGGACACACAGCAGGAGCAGCTCAGGCAAACCCTCCCTGCCCTTACCCTGTACTCATCCTCCCCTGTCTCTTTCCAGGGGCACAGTGGGCTATTTCCTGACAGAGACTGAAACACCCCAAGGTCAAAGAGGCTTCTGAGCCCCGCATTCCACAGATCCACAAGCAATGCCTTCACCAGGCCTGAGCAACTCCCAGGGACTGGGCAGGAACCCAAACCCTGCCCTGGCACTGCCTGCTGTCGCCTGGAGCTATGGAAATGCTGCACCAAGAGATCCTGGGACATCCATTGCAGGTGACCACCCCCAGGAACGGGCCTGGAGAGCTGCAAGGAGGAGAGGGGCCGATTGCCAGGGTTGTGGCATCCATGGGCACAGCTGGAACATGGCTTGCCTCCTCCAGCCAGCAAATGCAGCAGGGAGAGCCCTCCCCAGGCCACCAGAATCCCTGGGGCTTGGAAAAGCCCTCTGAGCCCACCTCAGCCCCCAGACCTGCTCTGGAGCGTGGCAGAGCAGCAGCATTTTAACCAGTGCCTTACACAGCTACACTGGCAGAGCAGCAAGCATTTTAACACAGTGCCTTACACAGTAACACTGGCAGAGCAGCAGGCATTTTAACCAGTGCCTTACACAGCTAACACTGGCAGAGCAGCAGCATTTTAACCACTGCCTTACACAGCTAACACTGCAGAGCAGCAGCATTTTAACCAGTGCCTTACACAGCTAACACTGGCAGAGCAGCAGCATTTAACCAGTGCCTTACCCGGCTAACACTGCAGAGCAGCAGCTATTTTAACCAGTGCTTACTGGTAACCACTGGCAGAGCAGCAGCATTTTAACACAAGTGCCTTACCTGGCTAACACTGCAGAGCAGCCAGCATTTTAACCACTGTCGCTTACCTGGCTAACACTGGCAGAGCAGCAGCCAATTTTAACCAGCGCCTTAACAAGCTAACACTGGCAGAGCAGCAGCATTTTAACCAGTTGCCTTACCTGGCTAACACTGGCAGAGCAGCAGCATTTTACAGGCGCCTTACACAGCTAACACTGGCAGACAGCAGCAATTTTAACCAGTGCCTTACCTGGCTTAACACTGGCAGAGCAGGCAGGCATTTTAAGTGCCCTTACCTGGCTAACACTGGCAGAGCCAGCAGCATTTTAAACCACTGCCTTACACGGCTAACAGGCATCCTTGGTTAAACGCCTGTCTGCTGCTGTAGAGCGTGTCCCTGCACACAGCTGAGATGGGAAAATAGCTTGAACAAACCCAGTGGGTGCAGTGGGCAGGGAGGGCAGCAGCAGCTGGGCTGGGCAGGTCCTGGGTGGGCAGTGATGCCCCCTGAGCAGCAGCCCCACCGTGGTGGGGGAGAAGACAGATTTACAGCCATTCTGGAGCAGATTCTGGCATTAAAGCACAGAGATGCTGAGTGCCTTATCCCCTGCCACCCTCCCAAGCAAGTGAGACAGAGCAGATGCCAGCCCCTCTCGTGGGTTTCTGATTTAATATCCACGTGTAAGCAGAGCTGCCTCACGCTAACAAACCCTGACAGGAGAYAAGTAACCATCCAGCCACCAGCCCTGCAAGAATCACACCAGACAATTAAACAGCCCTGCCAAAAATAGCCCACCTGACCTGCTACCACTCCTGACTATCAATCCAGCCCTCCCTGCAGAGGAGCTGCYACAGTTGAGTCAAACCTCAAAATCCTCCCCCAAAACAGAGCCAAGCCAGCGCCGTGTCTGTAAGCGATCCTCCCCTTCCTCAATTTAGACTGCTCAGAAACCTTCACAGAGAGAAAAATCACCGGCTGTCAGGCAGAGCAGAGGCAGATGCTGATGGCAAACACAGCAGAGTGGGGGAAGGCTGGGAGCCCGGGGTGCAGCCAGCTGGGGTGGCACAGTGACAGGGGACACTGCACCGGTCTCAGCTGGGGTGGGACAGTGACAGGGACACCACATGGGCACAGCTGGGGTGGCACAGTGGACGGGACACCACACGGGCACAGCTTGGCGGTGGGACAGTGCAGGGACACACAACGGGCACAACTGGGGTGGGACAGTGACAGGGGGTGCAACCAGGCCCGGGGTGGACAGTGACAGGGACACCACATGGGCCCAGCCTGGGGGTGGGACGGTGAACTGGGGGGGCTGGGTGGCACACGGAGGCCTGGGTGACACGGCAATGGGGCTGGTGGCACCCGGGGGCTGGGTGGCACCACGGGGGCTGGGTGGCACCACGGGGCTGGGTGGCAACCTCCCCCAGACACACAGCTCAGTTACCAAGCCCTGGCACAGCAGGCTCCCCACCTGTCACTAGATGCAGATAAACTTTACAAAGTGACCCTTCCTCACACATTACACACAGAAAATGCACCCCTTAGATTCTCCATCTAAGCCTGTTTAAAAGCTGTGTGATTTTTCATTCCCCTGCCAGTGAGAGTCACTCCCAGGAAGTTCCTGCACGGTTTTTCCGTGTTACTTCAGCACAGCCCTGCTTACAAAACTGGCTCCTGCACAGAAGACCCCACAATGTTCCCCAAGGAAGGCACCAGAGGCCACCAGGACTGTCCTGCCAGGAGCTGCCTCCTCCTGCCCAGCTCCCCGGGGCTTGGGGGGACACCAGAGCTGATCTCCCAAAGGACAGACAGTGTCCAAAGGCAGCAGCACGGAGCCAGAGGCTGTGCAGAGAGGAGCAGCAATCCAGCAGGCAAGCTCCACGGGGAGAGGGGATTGTCCTGCCCGTCCCGCCCTGAAACAAGCCCCCGGGCACTGTGGCGGCTGCCTACCCTGAGAGCACAAGCAGGGCCACAGCCCCTCGGGAGGGCACACGGTCAGGGCTCTGCCCCTCAGGGGCACACGGCAGGGCACAGCCCCTGGGACAGCACACACAGGGCACAGCCCTCGGGAGGGCCACACAGGCAGGGGCTCTGCTCCTCGGAGGGCAGCACAGCTGGCCACAGGCCCCTGGCAACTGCCACAGGGCTCCAGCTGGGCCATGCAGAGGCCAAAGGCTCTTGCCACAGCCTCACAGCCACCGGCGAGTGCAAATGTGATTTT
>NDFG01000080.1:966895-977908 GCA_002167245.1 Sporophila hypoxantha
CTGGGACAGCCCTGCCATGGCCCAGCACTGGGACACGGCCACTCCTGGTGGTATTTAACCCTGGTGACAGAGCCAGCACCCAAACACCCATCCTGGGACACTCTGGGCAGCTCTGAGACAGAGCCTGGAGCAGGAGCCAGCCCCAGGGTGTGGGGTTTGCTCTCATTTTGCACTTGAGCAAGCTGACAACACAGGAGAAACAAAAAATATGTCCAAAACACATTTCARAGTGTTGAGGACACATCTCAAAGCACCTTGTCCTCCAGCAGCAGCAGAGCTGAGGCTCAGGAGATGCACTGCAAAGCTTCCTACCCTACCACACATCCCTTGGGTATTCAGGTCAGCAGAGGGGCTGCTGGCAGAGCAGAAAAATCCTTTTAGGTACATAATAAGGTAGAATTGAATTCTGCTCCCAGGTGGAGAGACAAAAGCCATTTGTCATGCAGCATTCGCTGACAGGCCATGTYCACAGCCCAGCCCTGCCTCCCTCCCCGCAGAGCTGGGTGCTGCAAACAAAGGAATTCACACCCCAGCTGCTGGGCACCAACATTCACCCAGCTGCAGAGAGGGAAGGAACCCGAGCTGCAGTTTGAAGTTATTTTAGAAGAATTCTCTACAAGGGTTCATCACCAGACCGAAATGCAAATCACCATCATGGCTTCCTGAGCAAATGAGCTATTGCTGCATTTTTTCCAGTCCGGCAGCATCTTGCTCTGAAGATCTAATAGCAGCCCTAGTGAGCAGCAGCTAATTAAAGCCTTTCCTCCTGCCAGAAGCCCAGATTCAGTCTCTGAATGTCCCAGTAAGGGAGACTTGTTCCACCTCGGGAGCCCTGGGAGACATGGCCGGCAGCTCTGCCCTTGTGCCCCCGTGGCTGTGCCCTGCTGCCAGGGCAGAGCCACCAGGGGCTGTCCTGCTCCTCTCCCTGCTGCTCCTCACAGGGATGGGTCAGATTAACCCAGTGACAACCCACAGCCCTCCTTTGCACCAGGCCTGAGGCTCCTCTCCATCAACACAAGCGAGCAACACAAATTTGGAAATGAATGGACTGAGCTATGGAGATGGTCCTCAGACACACCATCGCACAACAGTGAATCAGTCCAGCTCTAGAGCCATCCCTGGGGCAGAAATCTGCCCTGACAGGCTGGGGAGGGGACACACGGGTCCTGCTCAGCCTTTGTGCCCCCTGCACACTGGGATGGCCCTCTTGGCAGCTCTGCCATCCTCAGAAACCCCCTGGCAAYTACAGATGCTGCAGGAAACGGCACTTGGCTTCGATCAGACCCCCCAAAAGCAAATTATTCCATCCAACTCTCCAGAAACCAAGAGAACATGGAGCTGTGGRTCCCTCCCCCACCAGGGCTGGCTGCCCAAGGAGCCCATACAAACCCTGGGGCAGGCCACACCAGCAAAGCCTCTCCCAGAGCCCATCTCCATCATCAGAGCCAGCAGAGGCACCTCCACAGCAAAAACAGTACTGAGGCATGGAAATTATAAATAATCACTTGGGGAATTAATTCCAGCTGTGCAGAAATCTTCTGGGGGGCAGTGACTTATCCTGAGTGAGAACAGAGGGGCTCCAGAGCTGTCCCTGCCAGCATGGCACCGCCTGGTGCAGCCTGGCATGGCATGGCCCAGCCTGGCATGGCATGGGCTGGCATGGCACAGCCTGGCATGGCATGGCACAGCCTGGCATGGCATAGCCTGGCACGGCACGGTTCCTGCATGACAGGGACAGTGCATCTGCCCCAGGCACCACTTCTGTCCCTCAGGCAGCCTCCCCCTCTTGGCTGCTCTCCGTTAAGGCCAGGCTCTGGAGCTCGGCCAGGGAGTTCTCCCAAGCCAAGCTCAAGTTCAGCATGGAAGTGCAGTGAACACCAGGGAAGGGCAGACCCAAAGCCTGGTCCTCAGGCACAGCCCCTGGAGCCCTGCCAGGCTCCATCCCTGTGGCACAGGCTCCATCATCCTCATGCCCTGCCAGGCTCCATCTCCATGGCACAGGCTCCATCATCCCCATGGCACAGGCTCCACCCCCATTCTCTGCCAGGCTCCATCATCCCTGTCCCCTGCCAGGCTGCATCCCCATGGCACAGGCTCCATCATCCTCATGCTCTGCCAGGCTCCATCCCCATGGCACAGGCTCCATCCCCATTCTCTGCCAGGCTCCATCATCCCTGTCCCCTGCCAGGCTCCATCCCCATGGCACAGGCTGCATCACCCCCGTCCCCTGCCAGCTCCATCCCTGTGGCACAGGCTCCATCATCCCCATGGCACAGGCTCCATCATCCCCATTCTCTGCCAGGCTCCATCATCCCTGTCCCCTGCCAGGCTCCATCCCCATGGCACAGGCTCCATCCCCGTCCCTGCAGCCAGGGCTGCTCCCCGGGAGCTGCTCCCGCTCTGAATCCGCCTCTCCCCAGCAGCGCTGCTGGCTGGGAGGGCTCCGGAGCCGGAGACACAGTAAATAATGACTTTGCACTGCGTCAGGAGCTAATCCACTCAGTGATGCAAATGAAATTCATGGGCCACTTCCCCCTCACTCGGCTCCTCAGTGATATTATAAAACAATCCTGACTTCATCGCGGTGTCACCGCGGCTGCAGGAAGCCTTCAGGGGAGCCAGGACGACTTTCACTCCTCTTCACCACCTCACTCTCTCATTCTTCTGCTATAATTGGAAATCATGAAAATGCATTTGTTCATGTGCTCCGAGTGTCAGCTATTCAATGAGCTTGTGCTCCCTGTGCAGACCAGCAGAATAAAGGTATTTAACCGCTCCCCCCAAAGGTGAAGCTATTCCTGTTGCATCCTCTCACATGGCAACAAAAGRCAGGGAGGAATCCACCGGCAGGATCAGCTGGAACGCGCTGGCAACGCAGCAYGAGGAAGAGGAAGAACAGCTGAAGGCTGGGATTTAGACATCTGAATCTTTTTTAGCTTCCCTGCTGCTGACTAAATATCAAATGTAGGAAGACGAGAGCAGAGCCACAAGAGACTGGAGGTTTAAACACAGAAGCAGAGAAGCCTGGAATGGTTTGGGTTAGAAGGGACCTTAAGGCTCACATTGTTCCAACCCTCAACCACGGCAGGGACACCTCCCACTGTGCCAGGTGCTCCAAGCCCCAGTGTCCAGCCTGGCCTTGGGCACTGCCAGGGATCCATGGCAGCCCCAGCTGCTCTGGGCACCTGTGCCAGGGCCTGCCCACCCTGCCAGGGAACAATCCCTAATTCCCAAGATCCCATCCAGCCCGGCCAGGGAACAATTCCTCATTCCCAATCTCCCATCCATCCCTGCCCTCTGGCAGTGGGAGCCATTCTGTGTTCTGTCCCTCCATCCCTTGTCCCCAGTCCCTCTGCAGCTCTCCTGGAGCCCCTTCAGGCCCTGGCAGGGCTCTGAGCTCTCCCTGGATCCCTCTCCTCTCCAGGTGAGCACCCCCAGCCTGGCTCCAGCCCTGCAGCAGCTCTGGGGGCTCCTCTGCACTGGCTCCAGCAGCCCCAGGTCCCCARGCACACGCCCTGAGTGGCAGCACAGGCAGAGCCCCAGCTCAGAGCTCCTGCTGCAGCCCTCCCTGCACAGACTCCAGCTATCCCCCATTTTCCCAACCACACCCCAAAAATACACAGCTCATCTCCTGCTCAGAGCTGGAAAGCTTCCCTTGTTCCAGAGACTGAGCTTCCCACCCAAAGAGGGAAGCTCACAGACTGGCTCCTTGGAAAAACCCAGATTTAAGTAGATGCAAAAAAGCCACTTTTCAGGGAGCTGTGCCATAACAAGCCTCAAGTTTGCAAATCCAGTAACTTCCATGTCCTGGAGCTTATTAATATTGGATTTTTTGGCAGGCKCTGCCTTGTCCAGCTCGGATTAGCAGCAAGTATATTCTGCCTGTCAGATTTAAACAAGATGTATAAATCTGGCACAAAAGCAAGACCAAATATGGAAGCAAATTATTTAAATTGACAAGCTGTAGCTCAGAAGCACTGAGCACTCACAGGCAGTGCCCATCAGCTGGGCAGGGAGGCTCCTGCTCYGGGCACAGGAGTTCAGCTCTCAAACAAGGGGCACACAAGGTTACCCACCCCAAACACCCACTGATTCCAGTATTGGGCTGCACTGGGATTTATTTTGCTTTTCCACACGATGGGAAGAGCAGGAGGAGGATAAACAGCGGAGGGAGTCAGCCCAAAATCCCTGAAAAGCAAAGGGCTTGAGCAGAGGCACAGCAGGGACAGCCTGGCTGGCAGAGGTGACACAGAGCCCTGTCCCCGTGGCTGCAGGGGCAGCGTGAGGCAGGGCCAGGGCATGGCCAGGGGCCAGCAGGGCCCAGCAGCTGCCAGGGAGGAGCAGCAGAGCAGAGCAGAGCCCCATCTGCCCCACGATGCTGYGGGAGCAGAGCTGTCACCTCTCTGAAAGGCACTGCCCGTCACAGGGGCAGCCTCAGCTGTCAGAAACCACAGCCAGCGCTCCAGAGGGGCCCTGGGAGGGCTCAGCCAGCTCCCCACCATGAGCAGCAGCCATCCTCAGCAGGGAAAGCCAGTGCTGCTGGCAGGTTATGAGTTACAGAGCCCAGGTGCCTCTCACAGCAGAACATTTCCATTTGTTTCATTCTTCCTACGGAGGCCAGTCAGAACCAGGATGGGCCAATCCCTCAGAGCCTGCAGCAAAGTGCTCCCTAGAGCCCAGGGGAGCACAGCAAAGCCACACAAACCACCTGCACACAGGTCTCTTATACACATCTAGATGTGTATAAGAGACAGGGTCAGAGCCTGCAGCAAAGTGCTCCCTAGAGCCCAGGGGAGCACAGCAAAGCCACACAAACCACCTGCACACAGGAGGAGCCCTTTGGCCAGAGCCATGCCCTCGGCTGGGCCAGCCCAGCCTTGGCCACCCTCTCCAGAGGGGAGAGGCCTCTGGGGTGAAGCATCTGAGAGACACCCCTGGGGTGCTGAGAGAAACATCTGGGGTGCTGAGAGAAACATCTGGGGTGCTGAGAGAAACATCTGGGGTGAAGCATCTGAGAGACACCCCTGGGGTGCTGAGAGACACCCCTGGGGTGCTGAGAGAAACATCTGGGGTGCTGAGATACACCCCTGGGGTGCTGAGAGAAACATCTGGGGTGCTGAGAGACACCCCTGGGTGCTGAGAGAGGCAGCCCCCAGCACACAGCCCTGTCCCTGCAGCCCCTCACCACAGCCAGAGCCATCTCCTTGCCACAGCCCTCCTTGGCATGGGGCACAGAGACCCCMCAGCCTCTCCACGTGGGATCCCGAGCTCCTGGGCGAGGGCAGCCTGTCCCTGCACGGCTCTGGGTGCCAGCAGGAGCAGGCTGTGGTTTGGAGCTGTGCCTTCCCTTCCCAGGAACAGCCACAGCCAGYGCTGCCACTTCTGGGAATTGCTTCTGCTTAACACAGAGTTCAGCTGCTACAGCCACCAGCAGAGCTTTCTTCCTGTCCCCCCCATGCCCTCTGTGGCTCTGGGGAAACACTGAGTGCCTGCTGCAGGGTCCTGCAGGACAGGGCCAGGCTGTCCCTTCCCTGCTGGGCAGCAGCCCCTGACTCCTGCCCTGGTGGGGCTGAAGAGCCCCAGAGAGATTTGCACCTTCATCCCTTGGGCCAGGGCAAAACTGAGGCAGTTTCTGTGCCATTTCCCATCCCTGGTGTCCATGGCACCTTTCTGGCCGTGGCACAGAGGCCACCAACACCAGCCTAGACCAGTGACGGGTGGGTGGATGGAGGGATGGGCTCAGAGCCGGGGAGCAGCAGCCCAGAGCTGCCCTTTCCCTGAGAAAGGCAAACCCCAGGGACAGCCCTGGGCTCTGCCACCCCGAGCTCCAGATCTCTGTTGAGGTAGCAGGGGTGAGGGCACTGTGCCASCCCAGGGAGCCCCTGCAGGGTGCACAGCACCTGTGGGTTCTGCTAACCCTCAGAGTGCAGGGCTGAGCCCTTCCAGGGAACGGAAACGCCCTTGGCCAGGCTTCATTTCCTGCAGCATCCCCTGGGAGGGCTCCAGGGGCTCTGGAGCTCCCTGTCCCCTCTGTCCCCCCTGTCCCCAGCTGGGGACAGGACACAGGGCAAGCCCAGAGCCCAGGGCTGCCAAGCCAGGGCTGCAGCCCCACACCAGGACTCCTGCCTTTGTGCCATTGCCTGCTCCAAAGAGCTCCTTTCTGGCAGCCTGCAGCCTCCCTGAGCTCAGGAACACGCTGCCCAGCGCCCGGGGCTGCTCCTSCCCTGCAGGGAGCTCCTTACTCAGCCTTGGAGCGGCTCTGATGGATGGGCTGGCAGGGCAGTGACTCACGAAGCCACCCTGGGGCACTAACCTCGCCAGCACTCCCCAGCACGCTCTGTGCTGCCCCTGGGGCTGAGCTGCACCGCAGGCACACGGAGGCACCAGCCCAGGGGCGTCTGCCAGCCSTGTCCTGTGCAGCCAACCCTCCCACAGCTGGCTGCTGCAGGAAAAGCCCCCAAACCCTTCACCGGGGCACGATCCCAGCCCGGGCACCACTGCAGCCACCCCCTCTGTCAGCACACACCTGCAGGGCAGGGGAAAGCACCTGCAGCCTCCCTGCTGAGCACAGCCTGTGCCAGGGTGTGCGGGCACTCCTGCCCTGGCTGGATCACAGGCACAGCCCCGAGTCAATTCCGTTCCCCAGGCACTGTGATCCTGCCCATAGATCCAACGGGCACGGAGGAGCCTCTCTGGTGTTTTCAGGTTTTTGCCTGGGGGCTGCAGGAGGAGGAGGAGGAGGAGCTGTGCTGGCTGGAAGGAGGAAGGGCAGCAGCCCACAGCGAGGGCTTGCACAACCGCCCTCCCTGCAGCTCCTRCAGAGAGCCCAGCAGATAACAGAATCCACAGCAAGTTGTGAGAGCAGGTTCAGCCCCTCCTCCTGCTCCTCACAGACACCAAACCCTCAGGGTCCTGCTCTGTTTCACAGCYCAGCCAGTGAGAGCTCACCCACAGCTCGCTGCCAGGGCAGGGTGCCCCACACACCTGCCAGGGCTGCAGGGATCTGCAGGATCACACGTGTGTGAGCGAGCAGGCGTGCAGAAATGCCAGCACTGTTTGCTGAGGAGTCTCCTTAGAGACAGCCCAGGCACTGAATTCCCCAGGAAGCCTCAATGGCTGGAGAAGAATCATGGCAGAGGCTCAGGGCCGGGGTGCTTTAACCCCTGCAGTGGTGGCAGAGCCACCAGGCACCGTGCTGCACACCCTGCTGCCACCCCAGGGCCAGCTCCAAACCCACAGGCAGCATCCTGTGGCTGGCACCAGCCAGCAATGGATACCCGGCCAAGGAACCAGAGCCCTCATTAGCCGGCCCGAGATGGTTTTAGGATGACAGCTATCTCCGGAGATAAGAAAGAAAAACCCACCCTGAGCAGYGGGGGGAGGGAAGGAGAAACCACTTCCACTGCGAGAGAGAGCCGGGTGAGCCCCTGTGTGCTGCATGGGGACAGCAGAGGGACAGAGCTGTCCCTGCCCCACAGCCCGGCCCCAAAAACCGCCCCAGAACAGCTCCTGACAACAGAGATCCCGACAAAAATCCCTCCCTCCACAGCAGCTCCCTGCCAGCCCGGGTGCACAGCGCAGGGCAGGGCGGGCTCAGCGAGGCCAGCCCAGGTGTGTGTCCCCAGCTCCAGGCCAGCCTGGCAGGGACCCTGCTGGGCCCACACGCTCCCCCTCTCTGTCAGCTCGGTGTGCACCGGGCTGTGCAGCACCACAGCCCATCCTGCAGCCAGCACGGCCAGCCCCACTTCCCTTTCCTCGTGTCCCTGCTCTGCAGCGCTGCCCTTATGCATGCCCCAGCCCGCTGGGGACACACTTGCCGGCCTGGGCGACAGGACACACTGCTGGCCTGGGGACAGACAACGACTGCTGGGCCTGGGGACAGACACACTGCTTGGCTGGACCACACTGCCGGCCTGGGGACAAGACAACCAGCGCATGCCCTGCTGCCCAGCCCCTGGGACCACCCACTGACAGCCTGGGGACAGACAACACAGCGCTGCCCTGGCTGCCCCAGCCCTGGGGAACAACACACTGAACAGCCTGGGGACAGGACACCCACTGCTGCTGGACAGACACACAGCGCTGCCCTGCTGCCCCAGCCCCTGGCGGGGACACACTGACAGGCCTGGGACAGACACACTGCAGCCTGGGACAACACACAGCACTGCTCTGCTGCCCCCAGCCCCTGGGGCGGGACACTGCTGGCCTGGGGGAACAGAATGGGGACAGACACACTGCTGGCCTGGGACAGACACCCCCTAGGCCTGGGTGGGGACAAGACTGGGGACAGACACACACCTCTCTGGCTGGGGAGAGACACACTGCTGGCCTGGGGGGAACAGGACTGGGGACAGACACCACTGCCAGCCTGGGGACACACAACCCCCCTGGCCTGGGGACAAAACCCATCCCACTGGCCTTGGGGTGGGGGACAGACCTGGGGACAGACACACACCCCTCTGGCCTGGGGACAGGAACACACTGCCAGCCTGGGACACACATGCCCCTGGCCGGGGGACAGACACACTATGCTGGGCCTGGGGCGACAGACTGGGGACAGACACACTGCCAGCCTGTGGGACACACCACGGCCCTTGCTGCGGACAAGGACACACTGCTGCGCCTGGGGGACAGACTGGGAACAGGACACACTTTGCCACCTGGCGCGAACCACACACGCCCTGGCCTGGGGACAGACACCACTGCAGCCTGGGACACCACACGCCCCTGGCTGGGACCACGGCTCCAGCACCCAGAGCCGCTGTTGCTCCGCACCAAAACCCCTCGGAAATCACGTTTCCAATTTCTGCAGCATTATATAATTAGCATCGTTTGTGTTGCAAAAAAGTAATTGCAGTAACATTTTTAATTAGTCTATTTGAACACTAACATTTCTTCAGTGTGCATAATATGTTGACAYGAAATTACTGGGTTCGAGGCGACTCGGGATGATTGGGGTTTGTTTTGCTTTTGTTTCTAACTTGTTTAGTGCAGAGCGGCTGCAGGGGAGAGCAAAGTGTGATGGGTTTCACTTCCTTCTGGGGGGAGGAAGGGTGCCTTGAGAGGGCTCTGAGCAAGAGAGAAATGCTTGCTTGAGAGGGAAGGCCGGGGTGACATTTCCCAGCTGCTCAGCTCTGGTCTCAGGTGTTGACWCGTGGAAACCCAAAACAGGAGGAGAGCGCTGGCCTTGGAGGACAGGGAGAGGCAAACCTGCAGGGAGGAATGCTGTGTGGTGCAAGCTTGGGAAGGAGATCTAATCTGAGGAGTCTCTTTGCTTACTGAGTCACAAGCAGGGACAAGAAGTAAACATTCTCCCCAGAAAAGTTACTGCATGACACCCAAGCACACATTACCAAATTATGCTTTTTTTYCCCCCTTTCTCTTCAGGAAGAATCAAGATTCTCCTTTCCAAGAGCTTTTCTACATGGTACACACGAAAGCAGCGACAGATGCAGGTTATTTTTTGCTCCCAAGTGTGAATCATGCTCCCCTGCTCCTCACCTCTGCCCAGCCMCAGCGGCTGCAGGCTGAGCAAACCCAGCTCCAGGGGACACGTCCCCTCCCAGGATCCCATCCCTGACCCCGGAGGGAGCAGGAGCTGCCTGGACAGCAGGAGAACGGCCCCGAGGGTGCCGRGGCGGGGGAACAGCAGCAGGGAGGAGAGAGCTGCCAGCTCCCAGCAGCAGCACATTCCCACCAGGCGAGCAGAACTTCGCCCTCAGAAGCTTTCAAAGCAGTTCCCTTTCCTTTAGCATCCTGCAGCACCTCAGGAGAGCCAAGGCTTGGCTTCCCCAGGCTGCAGACACCGGGGCTGCTCCCTCCCTCCCTCCCTCCCTCCCAAAGCATCCCTGGTGCTGGCACTGCCCGGGTCAGCCCCAGCCCGGGCAGGGCAGAGCACACACACTGCTTTTCTCTATTCCTGACAAGCTGCTGCACCTTCCAGTGGGGAAAACCCCTCTGTGCCGCGGGCTGAGAGGCAGCCAGGGGGCACCGAGCCTCCCTCGGGAGGAGTTCCCATCTTCCTGGCGGCTCCAGGCACATCCCGCAGCCTCCAACACCCACAAGCTATCGATTTCTTTTTGTTCAGCCGCCAGAAGCAGCCCTGCTCCTGGAGGGCTGTGCTCAGCCCTCCCTGCCCACACCCAGACACTTTCTGGCTCACCAGAGACACGTTGGCCCAGGAAGTGTTCAGATGAGCGCAAGGATAAGGAGGAGATGGTGTGCGAGGATAAGCAGCAGATTAGCAGGCTATTAAGTGGCATTTTGTGGTACCCATTCGTATTTCAGGCTACAAAGAGTCAGTTTCTGCTAACTTCCTGCCAAAAGTCACAAGTAATGAGCTAATTAACAATCTAATTATTGCAAATGCCCTAGAAAGAAATCAGGGCACAGGTGAAAACCTACTTAAAGCGGGAACAGCTGAGAGCAGCCCCAGCTGCATCCCAGCCATCCCGCAGCACGACGGAGGAGACACTCGGGGAAGTTGTTCAAGTTAAATTAAAGCTGTGCCCAGCAAAGGGAGAGCAGGCCCTCCCTCAGAGCCCTGTGGGGCTGAGGAACCCCTACACAAAAGCAACCCCGGCATYTTCCGCCTCCGTGTCAACATTGGCCAAGTCCAACAGCAGCTGCGGCACAACCTGTGGGGCACAGACCCAAAGCTGGTGCTCCCTGCACGCYCCAGCACGGGCACGGCTCCCCTGGCACGGCTGGACAGGGCAGTGCCAGCCCTGGCACCCCCAGTTCTGCCTCCCAGCGGGACAAGCCCCGGGGCAGCCGTGAGCAGGTGGCAGCGCAGAGAGCTCTGGGTTGGATTCCTGAGCTGGAAATGCCCTGCAGGGACACACGGAGTGTCCTGCACCCAGGGCACTGCTGGGGTGCCCTCACCATGCCCTGCAGGGACACACAGAGCGTCCTGCACCCCAGCTGGGAGTGCCCTGCAGGGACACACGGAGTGTCCTGCACCCAGGGCACTGCTGGGGTGCCCTGCAGGGACACACGGAGTGTCCTGCACCC
>NDFG01000080.1:1003385-1016232 GCA_002167245.1 Sporophila hypoxantha
GGAGGGGATTTCGGGTGCAGGAGGGGATCGGGGTCCCAGCAGTTACCCACGGTGCAGGATGGATTTGGGTGCATGGAGGGATTTGGTCAGATGGATGGTCGGATGGGATGATTTGGTCAGGAGGGATTTTGCAGGAATTGGTCAGGACTGCATTTTGGGTGGCAGGATGGATTTTGGTGCAGGACAGATGAGGTGCGGATGATTGGGTGAGAGGGATTTGGTGCAGGAGGGATTTGGGTGCAGATGATTTGGGTGAGGATGATTGAGGTGCAGGAGGGATTTTGGGTGCAGGAGGGATTGGGTGCGGGATGGATTTTTGGGGTGGCGGTATGGATTTTGGGTGCAGGATGGATTTGGAGTGCAGGGGCGATTTCGGGGTGCAGGCAGTGATTTGGGTGCAGGATGAATTTGGGTGCAGGGCTCCGGGATGCAGGCAGTGCCCGCGGTGCTGCAGGCTGCCCGGTGCAGAGCAGCCGCAGCCAAGCGCGTTTCCTGCGGGCCCGAGCATCCTCTCGAAAGGGGAAGGGGGAGCCGGTCACGCTCGGGGGGCCCAGCCCCGCTCCCTCCGAGCGCGGTGCCCCGAGCAGGGCGGGGACACTCTGGGGTGCCCCAGCACCCGCTCCCCACGGGCTCCCTTCGGGGAGGAAGCGGCGATTCCGCTCCGCGCTCGGTTCGGCATTTCGGTGGCGTTGCCATGACAACCGTCCCGGTGACATCTCCGCGCTGTCTCCTTTCGGGGGCTGCACCGTTYTCCTCCCGGAGCGAGCAGCTCCGGGTTCCCTCTCACCTGCAGCCCCCGGGGCTCTCGGCTCCTGCCCAGCCCAGGGGTGCAGCAGCCGCTCCCACCCGAGCCAGGGATGCTCCGTTCCCGGCCCTGCCTCACTCCTGCATCTCCGCAGCGCTGTCCTGCTCTAAACACATCTCTGTGCGTGCCTGTGCCCTGCGAGGGTCACCTCCCGGCACGGCAGAGTAGAGAACGAGCTGAAAATAGAGAGGTGACATTGGCAGCGCCCTGCCAGCCCCACGGGGACAGCTGGGAACTGCCCTGGCACAGCGAGCGCCACCAGCGAGAGTGGGAGGAGGCGTCTGCCCTACCCGGGGCTGCCCAGCCCCGTTCCTGCCCGAGAGGGAACAGCCTGAGCCAAGCGCGGCCCCAGCCCGGCCCTTTCCCTCTCCTGCTCCCAGCCCCGCTCCTGCCCGAGAGGGAACAGCCTGAGCCCAGCGCGACCCCAGCCCGGCCCTTTCCCTCTCCTGCTCCCAGCCCCGCTGCTGCCCTGGTGCCCCGGGGCTGGGCAGGGTGGGCAGCCCGGGCTGCGGGCACAGCTCTCCCTGCCCTGTGCACCTCCGAGCCACGCCGGGGGCTGGGAAAGCAGCAGGCATTTCCCAATTATCATTTCCCAAAATGCGGAGTGGCTGTGACCAGGGAACACGAGGGGTGTCTGGCTGGGGCTGGGGGAGCTCGCAGTGACACCCGTGTGCCAGGGCAGCCCTGGGTGGGGCACGGTCCCCACGAGCCCCCCAGGGCAGGCTGGAGCCAGGGCAGCCCTGGGTGGGGCACGGTCCCCACGAGCCCCCCAGGGCAGGCTGGAGGCCGCAGGGTCCCCATGAACCCCCCCAGGGCAGGCTGGAGGCCACAGGGTCCCCATGAATCCCCTCAGGGCAGGCTGGAGGCCGCAGGGTCCCCACGAATCCCCTCAGGGCAGGCTGGAGGCCGCAGGGTCCCTGTGAGCCCCTCAGGGCAGGCTGGAGCCCGCAGGGTCCCTGTGAATCCCTCAGGGCAGGCTGGAGGCCGCAGGGTCCCTGTGAGCCCCTCAGGGCAGGCTGGAGGCTGCAGGGTCCCCATGAATCCCCTCAGGGCAGGCTGGAGGCTGCAGGGTCCCCATTAACCCCTCAGGACAGGCTGGAGGCCGCANACGGTCCCCATGAATCCCCTCAGGACAGGCTGGAGGCCGCAGGGTCCCCATTAACCCCTCAGGGCAGGCTGGAGGCCGCAGGGTCCCCGTGAGCCCCCCAGGGCAGGCTGGAGGCCGCAGGGTCCCCACAAATCCCCCCAGGGCAGGCTGGAGGCCGCAGGGTCCCCATGAATCCCCCAGGGCAGGCTGGAGGCCGCAGGGTCCCTGTGAGCCCCTCAGGGCAGGCTGGAGGCCGCAGGGTCCCTGTGAGCCCCTCAGGGCAGGCTGGAGGCCTCAGGGTCCCCATGAATTCCCCAGGGCAGGCTGGAGGCTGCAGGGTCCCCACAAATCCCCCCAGGGCAGGCTGGAGGCCGCAGGGTCCCCATGAATTCCCCAGGGCAGGCTGGAGGCCGCAGGGTCCCCACAAATCCCCTCAGGGCAGGCTGGAGCCCACAGGGTCCCCATGAGCCCCCCAGGGCAGGCTGGAGGCCGCAGGGTCCCCATGAATCCCTCAGGGCAGGCTGGAGGCCGCAGGGTCCCCACAAACCCCCCAGGGCAGGCTGGAGGCCGCGGGGTCCCCACAAATCCCCTCAGGGCAGGCTGGAGCCCACAGGGTCCCCGTGAGCCCCCCCAGGGCAGGCTGGAGGCCGCAGGGTCCCCACGAATCCCCCCAGGGCAGGCTGGAGGCCGCAGGGTCCCCATGAATTCCCCAGGGCAGGCTGGAGGCTGCAGGGTCCCCACAAATCCCCCCAGGGCAGGCTGGAGGCCGCAGGATGAGTCAGGGCGGCGCGGACGATGCCCGGCTGACGATGCCCGGCTGACGATGCCCGGCTGACGCAGAGCTGCTGCTGCTGCTGCGCTGGCTCCTCTCCCCGTGCCCACACAGCTCCAGCCTGCCCTCCCCTTCCGCTGCCTCTCCTGCCTCTGGCAGCGCCCCCTCTGCCGAGCGGCCCCCGGCCCGCAGCACCGCCCCTGGCACGGCACGGCACGGCACGGCACGGCACGGCACGGCACGGCAGGGCACGGCACGGCATGGCAGGGCAGGGCAGGGGAGGGCAGGGACGGGCAGGGATGCCTACCCTGGCACGGCACGGCACGGCACGGCACGGCACGGCATGGCAGGGCAGGGCAGGGCAGGGCAGGGCAGGGACGGGCAGGGCAGGTCAGGGATGCCCACCCTGGCAGCTGTGCGAGTGCCTCACCCCCGTGTCCTCCTGCTACCAGAGGGGCCAGAGACGGGGCTGTCCCCAAAGGCTCCTTGTGTCACCCTCTGGGGCAGGAGCTGCTCGGCATCAGTGTGAGAGGGGGCAGTGGTGCCCCCCTGGGGGGCACAGGGCTCCTGTGGGTGCCAACCCAGCAGGCACAGGGCTCCTGTGGGTGCCCACCCAGCGGGCACAGGGCTCCCTGGCCCTGTGGGTGCCCACCCAGGGCTCCCTGGTGCTGTGGATGCCCACCCAGCGGGCACAGGGCTCCTGTGGGTGCCCGGGCACAGCTCTGGGGGTCAGCCATGGCACAGGGGCAGTGCCAGAGCAGCCTGGGGCGCCATGGGGCTGCTCCCGGTGAGGCAGTGCCAYGGCAGGGCTGGCAGAGCCCCGTTCCCATCCTCCCCCAGCAGCACAGGAACCCTGGCTGGCCCAGGGGTGCCAGGGGGTGCCCAGGGGGGCAGGATGAGGGGAAGGAGCAGGGGCAGGACGTTCCACGCTGGCTGGGCTGGGCTGTACCCGCTGCCCACGGACGGGCCCTGTGCCCGCTGTCACTTCAGCAGCAGGCGGGTGGCCTGGTCACCCAGCAGGAGCCTGTGGGGAGAAGAAACAGACAGAAACCCGGGGTCAGCGCTTCTGCCGAGGCGAGGGTACARCAGGGACACGGGGACAGCACCAGCCTGAGGCTGATTCACCACACGAGGCACGGGTGAGACACAGGCACCTGTGGACACAGGCTGGGCCTTTGCTGTGCCCCTGTCCTCATGGGAAGGGAAAGGGAAAGGAATCCCCAGCCCTGSACACCCCTCTGGGAAAGCATCAGCTGGGGGCCTGCCCGACGGAGGGGGCAGCAGGGGCAAAGGGAGGCTCAGGGTGGCAGTGCCAGTGCCATGCAGAGTCCCCAGCCCTGGACACCCCGCTGGGAAAGCATCAGCTGGGGCCTGCCCGATGGAGGGGGCAGCAGGGGCAAAGGGAGGCTCAGGGTGGCAGTGCCAGTGCCATGCAGGCGCCACGTACCTCACCAGCCCCCCGACCAGGAGCGCGGCCAGCATGGGCCCTAGCCAGTAGACCCAGTGGTAGTTCCAGCAGTTGGCCACCAGAGCCGGCCCGAAGGCTCGGGCTGGGTTCATGCAGGCTCCGGACACGCCGCCCCTGCAAGGGGANACACGCCGCCCCTGCAAGGGGAACGCGGTGGCTGCGCCATCCAGCGGGACACGGGGCAGCGCCCGACCCTCAGGGCTGGATGGGGCAGTGGGGTGGGCAGCAGCATCCCTCAGTGCTGGATGGGGCAGTGGGGTGGGCAGCAGCATCCCTCAGTGCTGGATGGGGCAATGGGGTGGGCAGCAGCATCCCTCAGTGCTGGATGGGGCAATGGGGTGGGCAGCAGCAGCATCCCTCAGGGCTGGATGGGGCAGTGACAGGGCTGGGCAGCAGCAGCATCCCTCAGCGCTGGATGGGGCAATGGGAGGGGTGGGCAGCAGCAGCATCCCTCAGGGCTGGATGGGGCAGTGGGGTGGGCAGCAGCAGCATCCCTCAGGGCTGGATGGGGCAGTGACAGGGCTGGGCAGCAGCAGCATCCCCTCAGTGCTGGATGGGGCAGTGACAGGGCTGGGCAGCTGTCACTACTGGACACGAAAGCAGCATCCCCCTCCCTGCCGGGACCCTTCCCGGGGCTCGGGTGGGCGCTGGGCTCGGGCCGAGGCAGGCAGGCTCTGCTCAGGAGGGCTGCGCGGCTCTCCCGGCTCACACACGGGAGCAGGGCGGCAGCAATCGCAGCTTTAGGGTAAATATTTGCCGAGGGGTTTGTGTAAACACGGCCCGGGGTCCCGCCGGAGCGGGTGGGCGCTGCCTGAACCCAGCGCTCCGTTAGCATTGCTAATTGCAATGTTAATGTGTTATCCCGGCACGGTGGCACCGGAGCGGGCCGAGCCTGGCAGCGGTGCCAGCGGCCGCGGGGGCACGAGGGACACGGAGCCCTGTTTGCTCAGGGCAGGCCCGGGGTTATCACCCACGGCGGGGCTCGGGGCTGTGCCGGCTGCGGTGCCACGGGCAGGATGAGCTGAGCTGCTGCTGCTCCAGGCTGAGCCCGGGCTGCCCCTGCCCCAGCCCTCAGCTCTCCCACCCCGCCAGAGCACCCACTGCGCTCATTTCATGGCCTTCCCGGGCTGGGGAGGGTCCTTGCTGCGGCAGGGATCCGTGCTGTGCTGCAGGAGGGCAGGCCTGTCCCATCCCATTCCATGGATCCCATCCCATCCCATGGATCCCATCCCATCCCATCCCATCCCATCCCATCCCATCCCATCCCATCCATCCCATCCCATCCCATCCCATCCCATCCCATCCCATCCCATCCCATTATCCCATGGATCCCATCGCAGGTGCAGCAGGTCGGGCTGGGATTTGGGGTGTCCCTGTGGAGGGTGCTCAGAGCCGCCCCCCCCTCCACCCCACACCCAGGGTCCCTCCTGAGCCCTGCCCGGTGCCAGCAGCCCCCGGAGCGCTGGCCCTGGTGGCACTGTGGGGACAGGGGACAGGGGATGGGGGACAGGGGACAGAAGGACAGGGCACAGGAGACAGGGGACAGGGGGCAGGGGGACAGGGCACAGGGCAGAGGGGACAGGGCACAGGGCACAGGAGACAGGGGACAGGGGACAGAAGGACAGGGGTCCCGGGGGCCAGGAGGCAGGTGACAGGGGGACAGGGGGGCAGGGTCCCGGGGTCCCGGGGTCTCACCCCGCCAGGATGGCGGCNGTGACGGCGAGGCCGGTGCAGAGCGGCGCCAGCGGCGTGCTGGTCCTGCCGTTGACGGCTCCCATGCAGACCACGAGGAGCAGGAAGGAGCTGAGCACGATCTCGGCCCCCAGCACGGCCGGCAGCTGCTCTCGGGCCGCGGGGCCGCCCAGCGCTCCGCCGCTGGCGTTGCCGAAGCGYTCGCTCGGTGCCACCGCCTGCGGGAGAGCCGGCGGTGCCCAGGCCGTGCCCAGGCTGTGCCCCGTGCCAGCAGACGGGCTCGCTGCCTGCCGGGGCAGCGTGGGCGGCTTAAAGAGGAGCTAAACTGCGGGGGGAGAGGCAGCCCCGAGCGCCTGGCACGAACACAGCCGTGCGAGAAGGCTCCGGGCACCGCCGGGTACCGGGGGCACCGCCGGGTACCGGGGGCACCGCCGGGTACTGGGGGCACCGCCGGGTACCGGGGGCACTGCCGGGTACCGGGGGCACCGCAGGGCACCAGGGGCACCGCCGGGTACCGGGGGCACCGCTCTGGGCAGGGGGAGAGCCCCGGCTGCTGGGGGTGTGGGGCCGCACGGTGCTGGGAACGGGCAGCACCGAACCCAAACGGACCCTGGGGCACAGTGCTGGGGGCACGGGGAAAGGTCTGGGTGGGCACGGGGAAAGGGCTGGGGGAGCACAGCAGTGCTGCAGAGGCACCCCGAGTCCTCCTGTACCCCCTTAGAGGGCACAGCAAACACAGAGCAGAGCCTGCAGCAGGCTGGGGAGGCCAGGCCAGCTGTGGCCCAGCAGGGACAGTCCCCGTGCCCCAGGGACAGTCCCAGGTCTGTCCCTTTGCCAGGCCAGCCGTGGCAGGGCAGGGACAGTCCCAGGTCTGTCCCTTTGCCAGGCCAGCCGTGGCAGAGCAGGGACAGTCCCGGGTCTGTACCTTTGCCAGGCTAGCTGGGCAGGGCAGGCACAGTCCCCGTGCCCCAGGGACACCCCCAGTCCATACCTTTGCCAGACCAGCTCCGATGACCCCTCCGCAGAGCTGGCACAGCCAGTAGGGGACGAGCAGGGTGACGTGCAGCCCCCCGAGCAGCCACACGGCCAGGGACACGGCGGGGTTGAAGTGGCCTCCGCTGCCGAGGGGAGAGACAGGGGAGCATCAGCGGGGCTCGGCCAGCGCGGGGCTCGGCCAGCGCGGGGCTCGGCCAGCGCGGGGCTCGGCCAGCGCGGGGCTCGGCCAGCGCGGGGCTCCCTCCTGGTTCCTGCCATGCCTGCAGGCACAGAGGCGTTCCCAGTCCCTGCGTGCTGCAGGGAGCAGGATCCAGCTGTTCCCTCTCTGCAGAGCAGCAGCAGCAGGCTGGGCACCCTGCCCCTCCTGCGGTGCCACAGGGACAGTTTGAGGGACAGGGTTTGGGCATGTGTCACTGTGAGCGGCTCTGCCAGGGCAGCTGTGGGCACGGGGGACTGGCAGAGCTGCAGGGATGCAGGGCTGGCACAGCCTGGCAGAGCTGCAGGGATGCAGGGCTGGCACAGCCTGGCAGGGCTGCAGGGACGCAGGGATGCAGGGCTGGCACAGCCTGGCAGGGCTGCAGGGACGCAGGGTTAGGGCTGGCACAGCCTGGCAGAGCTGCAGGGATGCAGGGCTGGGGCTGGCACAGCCTGGCAGAGCTGCAGGGATGCAGGGCTGGCACAGCCTGGCAGAGCTGCAGGGATGCAGGGTTAGGGCTGGCACAGCCTGGCAGAGCTGCAGGGATGCAGGGCTGGGGCTGGCACAGCCTGGCAGGACATCCCCCAGCAGAGCAGGGCTGCTGGGCCAGGCACTCAGTACCAGACCCAAATCCTTCACCTCAAAAAGCACAAGCAAGTCAGACACAGAGACCCTCTAATTAATACTGATTACCATGAGACACGGGTTAATGAACAGGTTTCATAACTGATCAGCCTGATAATTGCTGGTGATGAGTCAGAGAGTCTGGGAACCATCAGCACGTCTGACTGCTCAGCTGGGAGTGAGCCCCCAGGAGAGGAGCTGGGCTGCTCAGGCTGTGCCAGGGCTGGACAGGGCTCCCCTGGCACCACCAGGGCTGGGAGGGAGCCTGGGCTCAGGGGGGCACAAACCCACCTGGGAGCAGCCGGGATGGGGAACCCTTCCCGAGCAGGGCTCCTCTCCAGCCTCCCTGGGCTCAATCTCTCCCTGGGCTCCATCCCTCCCTAGGCTCAATCATTCCCTGGGCTCCATCCCTCCCTGGGAAATCCTTCCCAAGGCTCAATCCCTCCCTGGGCTCAGTCCTTCCCCGGGCTCAATCCTTCCCTGGGAAATCCTTCCCAAGGTTCAATCCCTCCCTGGGCTCAATCCCTCCCTGGGCTCCATCACTCCCTGAGCTCAATCCTTCCCTGGGAATCCCTTCCCAAGGTTCAATCCTTTCCTGGGCTCAATCCTTCCCGAGGCTCAATCCTTCCCTGGGCTCAATCCTTCCCTGGGCTCAATCCTTCCCTGGGTTCAATCCTTCCCAAGGTTCAATCCTTCCCTGGGAAATCCTTCCCTGGGCTCCATCCCTCCCTGGGCTCCATCCCTCCCTGGGCTCCATCCCTCCCTGGGCTCAATCCCTCCCTGGGCTCAATACCTCCCTGGGAAATCCTTCCATGGGCTCAATCCTTCCCTGGGAAATCCTTCCCAAGGCTCAATCCTTCCTTGGGCTCAATCCCTCCCTGGGCTCAGCCCTTCCCTGGGCTCAATCCTTCCCTGGGAAACCCTTCCCAAGGCTCAATCCTTCCCAAGGCTCAATCCTTGCCTGGGCTCAATCTTTGCCTGGGCTCAGTCCTTCCCTGGGCTCAGTCCTTCCCAAGGCTCAATCCCTCCGTGGGAAACCCTTCCCTGGGAAACCCTTCCCAAGGCTCAATCCTTCCCAAGGTTCAATCCTTCCCTGGCAGGGTGGGCAGGCCCTGGCACAGGGTGCCCAGAGCAGCTGTGGCTGCCCCTGGATCCCTGGCAGTGCCCAGGCCAGGCTGGACAGGGCCTGGAGCAGCCTGGGATGGTGGGAGGTGTCCCTGCCCATGAATTTGGTGGATTTAAGGTCCTCTCTGCTCCAAACCCTTTCAGGAGTCAGTGTGAAGTGCAGCCCCTCACCTGCAGCCCCCAGTGCCGCTGCCCTGTTTCACCACACCAGGGTGTGTGCAGCAGGGCCTGGCACAGGCACTGTGGCTCAGGAGTTCCCCTGCACAAACCCCCCCTGGGCTGCTCTCCCTCCCACCTGGCACTGCTGAATTGTCACCCCATGGCTCTGGAGCCCAGGGCCTGCCCCTGGCCAGGCCAGGCCACCCAGCACAGCCTGACAGTCCCATCCCTGGAGCTGACACAGGGCAGGCAATGAAACCCCCAGGGACTCTTCCAGCATCTTCCTTGGGGATAAACCCATATCTCAGCTCCACACAACAGCTTTTCAATGAGCAGATTTGTCTAAATGCTGCTTTTGAGTAATTGAAATCCYGTTTTTTTAACCTGAAAATACCCAGAGGAGGAGCACAGCTGGGTCAAAATGKTTTGCTCTGACATCCTTGTGAAARGAATCATCTCRGCTTCAGAGAAAATCACAAAATCAGAGAATGGTTTGGGCTGCAAGGGCCCTTAAATATCTCCTAGCTCCAACTCCCAGAGGAGAATTTTCCTGTTCCAGCTTGACCATTTCTATGGCTAAAAATGGAAACACTGCAATCCAAAGCCAGCCCCAAACCCACRGTGCTATGGGTGCCACCAACGATGCCACCACCACTGCCACCACCCCCCAAATGGCAACGCTGCCCACCAGGGGCTCCGAGGGCAGCGGGAGGGAGCCAGGGGCATCCCCTGCCCTGTGTCCCTAACCTGATGTCCCCTGTGTGCCAGGGGCACCCCCTGCCCTGTGTCCCTTACCTGATGTCCCCTGTGTGCCAGGGGCACCCCCTGCCCTGTGCCCTTACCTGATGTCCCCCAGCCCGTGTGCCAGGGCACGCCGTGCCCTCTGTCCCTTACCCGATGTCCCCCATGTGCCAGGGGCACCCCGTGCCCTCTGTCCCTTACCTGATGTCCCCCGTGTGCCAGGGGCACCCCCTGCCCTGTGTCCCTTACCCGATGCCCCCCAGCCCGTGTGCCAGGGGCACCCCCTGCCCTGTGTCCCTTACCCGATGTCCCCGTGTGCCAGGGGCACCCCGTGCCCTCTGTCCCTTACCTGATGTCCCCCAGCCCGTGTGACCCCCTGCCCTGAGTCCCTTACCTGATGTCCCCCGTGTGCCAGGGCACCCCCTGCCCTGTGCCCTTACCTGATGTCCCCCGTGTGCCAGGGGCACCCCGTGCCCTCTGTCCCTTACCTGATGTCCCCCAGCACGGCCACGGTGGCAGCCAGGGCCAGCCCGTGTGCCAGGGCGGGCTGCAGGCCTGCCTGCGCCCCCCGGCTCCTCCAG
This sequence comes from Sporophila hypoxantha, assembly GCA_002167245.1. NCBI lineage: Eukaryota > Metazoa > Chordata > Aves > Passeriformes > Thraupidae > Sporophila > Sporophila hypoxantha. The sequence goes on from NDFG01000080.1 coordinate 1,013,632, forward strand.
CACTGCCAGGCAGCCCGTGAAGATGAAGAGGGCAGTGCCCAGCAGCTCGGCCAGGCAGGGCTGCACGTGGCGCTCGTAGCGGGGCAGCCGCGGGGCAGAGGGCTTGGCATGGGTGTCCATCAGCTCCTGCGGCGGGCACTCAGCCCAGGAGTGCCCTGCACAGCCCAGGGCACGGCCGGGGCACGGCTGGCACGGCTGGGGCACAGCTGGGGCACAGCTGGGGCACAGCTGGCTCTGCAGGGCTCTCAGCAGGGACCCACCCCAGGGCTCCCCCTGAGTCTGACAGGCAGCTCTGCACGGGAGGCTCTAAATACAGATAGGATTTGCATTGCTAAGGAAAAAAAAGGGGTCATAAAAGCTGCTGGGCCGGCCCCCAGGGATATCAAAGCTCGTTATCACTGCCAAGCCGTGGTTCAAGGCTTGGGGAGTTTTCCCTGGGTTTTGGTTGCTGGTGTGGTGTGAGGGGGTTCTGCCCAGGGTCAGGATGTGGTTCCTGCCCTGCCCAGCTGGAGTGTGGCACCTGTGCTCAGCCCTGGGGCCTGCAGGAGCCTCTGGGGAACAGCCTGGGGCTGCCAGCCCACATCCCAGACGGGCTCAGGTGGGGAGGGAGCAATGAGAACCTGCAGCTGGAACTGAGAAACTGCAGCTGGAACTGAGAAACTGCAGCTGAACTGAGAAACTGCAGCTGGCACACCGCCCTGGGCAGCTCCTGACTTGCCAGGAGCAACCCAGCAGCACCTGGATGGGCCACCTCGCTGCCTGCTCCGGCCAGGAGGGGTTCCTGCTGCTCCCGGGGCTCACCCCTGCTGCCGTGGGGTCTGGGGTTTGGGATCTGGGTGTGGGTTTGGGGTGTGGGGTGTTGGGGTCTGTCTGGGGTGGGGTCTGGGGTGTGGGGTCTGGGGTCTGGGGTCGGGTGGGTGGGGGTTCTGGGGTTTGGGGTGGGTCTGGGGTCTGGGTCTGGGGTTTGGGGTCTGGGTCTGCGGGTGTGGGTCTGGGTTTGGGTGTGGGGTCTGGGATTTGGGGTGTGTCGGTTTGGGGTCTGGGGTTTAGGTCTGGGGTTTGGGTATCTGGGATCTGGGGATCTGGGATTTGGGTCTGGGGTCTGGGGTTTTGGGGTTGGTCTGGGGTCTGGGTTGGGGTCTGGGGATTGTGGGGTCTGGGTGTGGGTCTGGGGCTGGGGTTTGGGGTTTGGGTGCTGGGTTTGGGGTGTGGGTCGTTTGGTCTGGGGTCAGGGATTTGGGATCTGGGGTCTGGGATCTGAGATTTGGGCGCTCTGGGCTTCCTGGGACATCCCAGCTCCTGGCAGTGCCTGCACGTGCTGTGGGAGCTGCTGCAAGGAAGAACCAGCTGAAATCTGGATATGTTTTACATTGATCTCTCATAAATAAACACCCAAAATAACTGAAACCTGGATTTCCTCTGCCCAAGTTCAGTTTCTTCCAAAAGGAGCACTGGTCAATGCTGGGAGCCAAGGGACAGATGGGCTCCATGGGCCTGTGGGGAGCTGGCCCTGGGACACGGTGCCCTGTGAGCTGATTGAATTCAGCTATTTCCCTGTCCCACAGCTCTGGGTCCATGGGCCCGAGGCCAGGCAGACCCAGCTGTCACCCCACGTCCCAGCTGTATCTACAAGCTGATGCCAGAGCTTCTGGCTGCAGGAAGAAGCTCCTGGGGGACAGTGGGTCAGTGGAGGCTCCTTTAGAGGTGCCCTCACTGGATCCTCCTGCCTGACCCCTGGCAGCAGTTGTGGCCGCAGGACAGGCCAGTGGAAATTTCCTTCCCAGCCCAGGCCTTGTGACAACACCATAAACAGGTTCTTTACCCTGCTGACAGGAGAGAAGAGCTCCTGCAAGCCCCAATTTCCCCCAGCACCACAAACACGGGCTGCAGGAGCTGGCTCAAGGCTCAGAGCCCATCCTGCCTGGACCCTGGGCACGTTCCTGCTCCAGGAGCTGCCCTGGCATCACCCTGGCAGTGCCCATCTCTGGGGGGGGTCACACTGATCCCTCCCAATCAGTGCTTCCAGATCAGCCACATCTGGATCCCTTCAGCCCAGCTCAAGCTCCCCAGTGAGCCCTTGCTGGTCCTGCTGGGAGCTGGGCTGTGGCGTGCTGCTGCCTGGGGTGCCCTGTTCCCCCTGCCCTGGCTGAACCTGCTGCCTCAGCAGTGATCCCGCTGGGATGAGGAGGCTTTAGGCAGGTTTAACCAATGTTTGATCAATGCCAGCTCTGCAGTGGCTGCTGGATCCCTGGGCACTCTTGCCCTCATCTTTATCTGAGAGCAGCACAAGAGGACAGGAGCCCCAGCCTTGGAACCCTGGGCAGGATTGGCTGAGCTTTACAGGAGTTCTGACTGATGCTCTGCACTCACAAGGGTGGGCAGGCCCTGGCACAGGTGCCCAGAGCAGCTGGGGCTGCCCCTGCACCCCTGGCAGTGCCCCGTGGCTGGGGCAGTGGAACGTGTCCCTGCCCAGGGCAGGGTGGCACAGGATGCCTCCAAAGCACCTCAGTGCTCAAAGCACTGCAGCAGGTTCTCATTCAGCCTCAGTTCCAGCTCCAGTTCTCAGTTTCTTCAGCTGCAGTTCTCAGTTCAGCTGCCAGT
>NDFG01000080.1:1024993-1106312 GCA_002167245.1 Sporophila hypoxantha
CGTGCCCGTGCCCTGCTCCCAGCACGGTGGTGGCCTCAGGGCACGGCGAGGTCACAGCCCACAGCAAGGATTACCCGCTGTCCTTGGCTTTTAAACATTTACCACTCGGGGGAGCGGGGTGTTTGCCTGGGCCCTGCAGRGGAAATGCTCCACATTCAGGCCACAAAGGCTTCAACTGCTGCTGAGCACGGGCCTGGAACAGCACTGAGCAAAAGCACAGCCCTGRGGGAAGGGGCTCCCTGTGCTGGGAGCCTCAGCACCTGCCCCATGCCCAGAGGTGCCCCAGGATGCCAGGGCAGAGCCCTGCTCTGAGCAGGAGATGGAATCCTCAGCACCAAGGTTGGCTCAGCGAGGCTCACGGAAACTCTGCCCGTGGGAAAAGGCGTGGGGATGAGAACAGATAAATCTGTTCCTATCAGCAGACACTTATTTTTGTCCTTGTTTGGGCTTGCACCGATTTGTTAGATAAGTAACAATAGCAACTGTGTCAATTAGTACAGGAAGTGGTGGCACCAAACAAGCCAGGGCTTCCAGAAATGGTTTTTAGGAATCACAGGGAACGTTTTCCTCACCCATCCACCGGGGCAGGACAGCCAGACCACCCCGGTTTTATCCACCCCCAGTGTCTCACTCCTCTCCTCATTTCACTGTGCAGATCTGCCACCTTCCCTTTGCTTTCCCATACAAAGCAAAGCTCCCAAATGAGGCTCTGCAGAGAAAACCAGATCTGAGGGYTGGGTGACCTCCAGTGTCCCTTCCAACCCAAACCATGCTGGGGTTCTAAACCCAAAGCACCCAAACTGCACCAAGCACYCAGGCAGACACTGCAGAGCATCACTGCGTGCTGTTAGCACTCAGTCCCAGAATCCCAGGCTGGTTTGGGCTGGACACTGAAACCCACCTGTGCCAGGCCCCCCACCCTCCCAGGGAAGAATCTCATCCTAAAATCTAATCTAGACCTCCTCTCTGCCAGTTTGAATTCATYCCCTTTTTCCTGTCACTCCATGCTCTTGAAACGCTTTGAGTGCTCTCTGTGAATTGGTGCTGGTACATTTTAAACCAGAATTCCAGCTGGCATCTATAGAAAATTTATTCCAAAGTATTCTGGCTCTRCACAGCGTGGTGCTGCAAGGAAAGACCCCGGCAAGTCCAGCACGGGGTCAGCTCTTTCAGAGAGCCATAAAGAAGCAGAGCAGCTCCTCTGACACTGCCTTATCTTCCCCCTTTATCTCGGAGAGTCCCGGGATTACACAACGGSCTGAAAGAGAACTTGCAGAATGATTTGCAGCTCGTAGCCGTGCACAGGTGAGRTGACCTGTGCCCCTCGCAGAGCCCTCTTGTGTAAGAGTTCTGCTCCCAGTCGCAGTCTCAGAGCAGATGGAAATTTCCAGGGATCCCCAGGGCGGGCTGAGCGCTGCCTGCTGCCCAGCAGGGATGGATCTGTGTCAGTCCTGCAGCCCAGGCTGCTGTTGGAGCTGCAAAATCACCTCAAGGAGGGTGAAGCCATCCAGGCCTTAATTCTGCTATTTCACATTCTTCATTCTGGTGCTGAGCATGAAAATCCACCAAGGTCCCACAGAAAGGGTGGATGCTCCTGGTCCCCCCAGCCCTGCACATCTTCCTGCAATGACCTGGCCCTGGCTGTCCTGCCCACATTTCCATCCTCATAACCCCATTTCCTGTGCCCCAGCAGCCCAGGCACCTGGAAACCTGTGGAAACTCGGAATGGGGAGCTGGTCACTCTGCAGAGGGGCTGAAACACCATGCACTGAGCCAACCACGGCTTCTCCTTCAGCTCCTGAAGCTGGGCAAGCCCTGGCAGTTAAATAATTGAACTTCCTGGARGGCAACTTCATTTCTCCATCTGTGAAGAGCGAGCAGGGGATGTTCAGGGGTGGGTAACCTGCTTGGACACAGGTGCAGGGCAGGGGCACCACCCAGAGCAGGGATCCACAGCCTGGAGTGAGTGTGGGCACCCAGGACAGTGTGGGCAGCCTGGAGTGAGTGTGGGCAGCCAGGACAGAGTGTGGGCACCCAGGAGTGAGTGTGGGCAGCCAGGAGTGAGTGTGGGCACCCAGGAGTGAGTGTGGGCACCCAGGACTGAGTGGGCAGCCTGGAGTGAATGTGGGCACCCAGGACAGAGTGTGGGCAGCCTGGAGTGAGTGTGGGCACCCAGGAGTGAGTGTGGGCAGCCAGGACAGAGTGTGGGCAGCCAGGAGGAGCTCCTGGCTCCTGGTGAGCAGTCAGTGGCAGGGAGCACTGCCTGACATTGCCAGGGACACAGGCCCAGCCTCCTCCTGGGCAAAGCTTCCCATCCCCTTCCCCATTCTGGGAGCCCATCCTGAGCACAGCTCCTGTCCAGCCTCTCTGGACACAATCCTTCCCTGGGAGAAAGGACACAGGGTGCCCAGAGCAGCTGGGGCTGCCCCTGGATCCCTGGCAGTGCCCAGGCCAGGCTGGGCAGGGCTTGGRGCASCCTGGCACAGTGGRAGGTGTCCCTGCCATGGCAGGGSTGGCACTGSATGGGMTTTAAAGGCTCCTTCCAGTCTGMAGCATTCTGTGACTCCCAGAGATGCATTTTGCTGCCCCATCAGYAGCAATGCCCCAGGAAAGGGCCAGGCTGGAGCAGGAGGCAGAGATCCAGGGCACGTGCAGGGGTCACAGAGCCCGAGGCAGCAGCAGCAGGAGGCAGAGAACTGGAACCTCTCCTGCCTGGAAACGCCTCCCGAGGCAGCAGCTTCCCAGCAGAGCAGCACCCTGCTCACCCAAACAGGCCCCAGAGAGAGCTGAGGGGTTCCTGGATCTGTTCCAGGCAGCACAGCCCTGAGCAGGGGCTGCCCACCCTGTCCTCCCCCGGCTGCCAGGCACCCACGGTGTTCCTCAGTGCTGCTGAGCCCTGGGCACAGGGTGAGCCCATTTCCCTCCCCAGCACTGCTGGCAGCACCAGGAGAGGCTSTGGGAGCTTTGGCAGGAGCGATTCCCTTCTCCCAGCGGGATGCTGAGGAGCTGGGAGGGCACAGCAGGCTGCAGCAGGGCACCCTGGTGCCTCCCAGCCCAGGGCAGCAGGGATGCTGCAGGGCTGCAAATTACACAGGCACCCAAAATAGAACTGAGGAGCACCAGATCTGCCCCACGCTAGCAGAGACGTTATTGCTGAACACAAAGGGATGAAATCATGACAGGAGAGACACAAAAGRCTGATGGAGCCCAGGACATCCCTGCAGTGAGCTGTGCTCCAAGCCTGTGAGATGAAAAGCGCACCAGCTCAGCGGGTGTTCCCAGGGGAACCAGCTCCAGAGGAACAATTTGGATGTTCCAGGGCAGGTACAGCCCAGCTTGGCTCCCACTCACAGAGATGCTGCAGGAGGCTCAGGGAACACGGCCCCAAAGGGGGGCTGGCCAAAGTTAATTGACAGCGGAGATGGGCTTTCATGCAGCTCTGAATTCCTCACTGAGTTCCCAAGGAAGAGCAGGACAGGGTTGGTGCCTCAGGGACTGCTCAGGAAGGGCCCTGCAGTGCAGGGGGCTGTGGGGCCGTGCTGGGCTTTGGGGTCATTCTAACCCCTGAAGGAAAGGTCATTTCACAGGATCCCAGAATGGGCTCAAAGCCCACCCAGTGCCACCCCTGCCATGGCAGGGACCCCTCCCACTGTCCCAGGTGCCCCCAGCCCTGCCCAGCCTGGCCTTGGGCACTGCCAGGGATCCAGGGGCAGCCACAGCTGCTCTGGGCCTGCCAGCAACTGCTCTGAAAAATACTCCTGGTGAGGCATTGGGTGAGAGGAAAAATGTGACTAAAGCAGAGAGAAATTTCTAGCAAGGAAGACAGGAGACAAATTATAAATACTAAACATTTATTATTTTTCTCATAGGAAGGTTGCAAGATTCAATTTCAAACAACAGGACAAGGGTTTTCATTGCTGTTGGGATTTTGTTTTGCTTCTTTTAAGGGGRGAGAGAGAAGGAGGAACTGGTGTAAAGATACTACCAGAAGCAGTGCAAATTGAGATTCATTTCTTTCTTCAGCATGCCAGTGCTGAAASCACAAGCTAAGCCCTTCCCAGTTAAATCAAGTCTCTTTTCCAGTTTCTTGTACATCACTGAACAGAGTCAGGGCCCTCCTTCTCCTCCACCCTTCCCCTGSCAGCAGTGACAGCCCTGCAGGGCAGTGAAGCCAACACTTCATCCAAATGAGACCTGAACAGAACAGAAAYGCACAGAATTCCCTCCTGCTCAGCCACCCCCAGCTTCCCRTCACAAGCACGTGTTACACAGCCACACAAACACACGAGAGGCAAATCAAAGCACCCAAGAACACTTGACTTTCAGTTTGAAACTAAGGAAGGCAAGCTTTGAACAGGAGTTACTGACACCTTGTGCAAGTCCACCGCTGAACGGCCGGGAACGGGAGCGAGTGCTGCCACAGAAAATGTTCCTGAATCACCCAGGGCTCCAGCCCGGCCCCAGCACAGCACCACGAGGGTCCCAGCCACAGCCCGGGGCTGGCACCTGCAAATCCATCCTCTCCACGTGCTGGCCTGAGCCCTGGGCTCCCAGGGCTCCCTCCCTGCCGCTCTCAGAAGTCGATGTTTGCCAGACCTGGGGGGAGACAAGGAGGGGTTTGGGGCAAGAAAGGAGGGTTTGTTCTTACCCTCACTGCACCAAGCTCCCTTACACACAGCAGGAAGGATGCTTTCAGAGTTATTTCGTTTTTTTAAACTGAAACATAAAGGATTTGGTGTGAGGAAAGCAGGAAACGGGTTGGACTGTACTTCTTAACCCTTCTTTGATTGTGATGCAGCAATTAATTTGATGAAGCCAATTTGCAGGAGCACTGGAATTATTCGTGGCAGAAGGAACAACACAATGTTCAGGAACCTCAGGGTCTGCCCATAAAATGAGGAAGACAAAGCAGAGGAAAGTACCACCACGAGGGCAGTAAATTCACACTGGATAAAAACGCCCTGCTTTAGATTAAGGCACACCCATGCCATGTCCATTGGACACTTGATTATCACCTYTGATTATCACTTGGTTATCACCTCTGAGATCTCTGTCCTTTGTAAGTGCTGAGACAGCTCAACCTCAGCACCCCAAACTGTCCTTTCACTGATCCCAGCACAGAACAACGCTGAGATCCCAAAACTGGGGCTGCTGTGAACAGGTGAACTGCAGGGCCTTGGCTCCTCTAAAAYAGGATGTGTGCTGCAGTCACCACTTTCAGCCTGAAGAGATCCARTGCAGAACATGGGGTTTGGAGCTCACAACCCTGGAGGATTCAGGAGCACCAGCACAAGCAGCAGCTCTGTCACAGCAGCAGCAGGGTGTTGAAGAGCTCCTTTTACCAGTTTTTATTTGAAGRTCTCCTTTTAGCAGCTCTGTCAGAGGCTGTGCTGCCCAGCCAGGCAGCAGAGACCAAATCTATTCCCATTTGCTGAGGAASASTAAATCTATCTCAATAAATAAAATCTGCTCGTGGATACTGGGTCAGGAGCAGGGAAAGGGCAGGGAGGATGAAGGGGAGGAAATGATACAAGTGGCAGGCAGAGCTTTCCTGGGAAGACTGAAGTCCCTGAAATTGCAGCCAGAAAGAGACAAACTGTGACTGCACCAGAGCTGTCTTTCTAATCTGGACAAATAGAGGCTGTGGCCATCCCTGCTTCAGCCAAGCAACAATTCCCCTCATTTTATCATTTCWTGAGCAGCAGCAACACCCAAATGCTACAGAAAGCCTAAATCAAGTCTCTCTCTTTGACAGAAATCCCAGTCCAGGAGAGACAGAATTTTAAGAACAAAAGGAACAGGTAGAAGAGTTGATTTCAGARGGAATATTCTTCCCCAGGGAGAAAGCAGTGTGGAAAACTTCAGTGTCAGATGGCTGCAAATGGGGACAGTGCAGAGAAGCCTGGGATAAGTAATACAAATTTATTTTTGTGTTGTCAGGACACTGTGCCTTCATATACCGTGTGCCCATATGGCACTTCCCATGCATGGGATTTGTAAACCTTTCAATTAGCACTGATGGGATAAAGCAGGCAGTTATTTAAAGGAACCCATACGGCATCTTCTGGGGGAAAGCTCCAGCTCCTCTGTACTGGACAGGCTTCCCCCTTGGATGCCCAGAAACCCTGCAGAGGCTGTGGAGGAGCAGTGCCCAGCTGGGAGGTGCTCCCWGCCCAGGGAGGAGCAGCAGAGCCCTGGAACAGGGGGGATTGGAGGTGTACCTGGGGTAAGAGCCCAGCCAGCCCTCCCTCAGGACATCCCCAGGGGCTGCAGAACATTACCCAGGTTGCTGCTGTCCTTGGAAGCCCAGCAGATGCAGTAGTGCTGCATGAGCTGCTCAAACAGTTCCTTTTCATCCAGGAATTCAAGGGCTTCTATTCTGCAGGAATAAAACAAAGGTAGGGGTTTCAGCTGGGTTCTCAGCAGAATTTTTACTGAATTGTTCATTCTATGGGAGTGAGAACTACGGCCAGAAAGGCAGTTACCTCTCCAGGGAATAATTACAGGTATTGTCCATGATGTCACCACTGCCAATGTGTGGAACAAGTGACCCACAGGGTGCTTCCAACTCCTCATCCCTGCAATTCCCTGCTCCAGGACCCATCTGTGTAACTCCTGGCCAATACCAGGGCTGCTGCTGAGGCTCTAAGGGGCAAAAGCTCCTCAAGGCACTCCCAGGTGTGAGGTGCTGCAGAGGAGCACTCTGGGAAAGACTTTTCTSAAGAAAAAGCACTTGCCTCACTGATTCTGGAGGACACAGTTTACATAACCCTATTTCCTGGCATGTGGAACAAGTGCAAGGAGCTAACAGATCCAGGGTAGCCAAAAATGCTGCAGAGAAAGCACGAGCTCTGTGTCTCCACCAGTGCCATATGGTCCCACCACACAGCCCTGTTCCTATTTAAACCACCTCTGATTTCCACTCTCACCTGTTCAGTTCCAGGCTCTGAGAAACCCCCATAGGTGAATATTCTGACCAAGGTAACTTGCTCAGCTAATTCTAACTATTAATGACTCACAGCAAYTCACATTTCACATTATATCCCTAAGAAGTTGCTCCTTAAAATTTCCCACTGTTTAGCATTTAATGCAGGAATTTTAACAAAATCCAGGCAGAGTAGTGACTGTTGAACAGCCTTTAGTCCCTGCTCTGAGTTCTGCAGACCCAGCAGTCTCCCCCTCAYGATTYCAACGTGTTAWGGTCTAACCCCAGCCAAAATCTTCACAAGGAACATCCTGGGGACTGCAAAAACTCAACACAGCATTTCTGTGGCATCTCCCATCYGCAAATCTCTGTCAGGAGATGCCTTCTGTCACACCCAATAAGCCATCCCTACTCCCAGCCTGCTCCTGGCAGCGTCCACCCTCTGGATCATCAGTCCAGGCCTGATCCTGGGGGCTCTGCAGAGCCTCACGAGGGCTGGGTGGTTGTGTCCCCCTGGGCAGCACCTGGGGCAGCCTCCTCTGCTCCACCAGGGATCCCAAATGCGTGGGAAGGACCTTGGAAATGGCACCTGAGGATGACTTTGGGGTCCCCCAGTGGTACCTTCTGACATCAGCCTGTGGCAGGAAGCTGTACACCTTCATCATATCCACGGCATGGGCGTTGTCCCAGCCACTCCCCAGCAGGCGTTCCCTCTGGAAAACAAGGGCAGCACAGCTCTCACAGCTCTCACAGGCCTCCAGGGATAGCACAGAGCACAGCTTCTCCCCCTGAGGATCTCTCTGGGCAGCTGATTGAGCTGGCCTTCCAAGAGCTCCCAGACTCCTCCCTAAGTGTGTGCTGTGGTCTCTGCAGGGCCAGGCAGGGCTGGCTCTGCCCAGGAGGTTCTGTGCAACACTGACATTCAGCCAGCAAAGAGAAGCTCTGGGGTGACCTAACTGTGGCCTGCCAGGACCTGAAGGAGCAACAAGAAACATGGAGAGAGACTGTTTACAAGGGATGGAGTGACAGAACACAGAATGGCTCCCACTGCCAGAGGGCAGGGCTGGATGGGAGATTGGGGATTGGGAATTGTTCTTTGTGAGGTGGGCAGGCCCTGGCACAGGTGCCCAGAGCAGCTGTGGCAGTGCCCAAGGCCAGGCTGGACAGGGCTKGGAGCACCCTGGGACAGTGGGAGGTGTCTCTGCCACGGCAGGGGTGGCACTGGGTGAGCTCCACAGTCCCTTCCAACCCAACCCATTCCAGATTCCACAGTAACGGGGCCAGCAAAGGGCTCGGTGCCTGTGCCCCCTGCCCTGGTCCCTGCTGAGCCCCAGGGCACACTCAGAACTCCCAGCCAGGTTACAAAGCTCAGTGCCAGCCCTGTGTCCCTCACCTGGGAGTCCAGGGAGCTGCAGAGCTCCACCCCAGCCAGGTTGCAGTGCCGGCGCTGCAGGTTCTCGATCATGATCTGCCCGAAGCGGTCCCTCATGTTCACCTGGGGACACAAGGACACAGCAGTGCTCCCTGCCCACMCAGCACAGCCTGCCAAACCCTGGCGCTGCCTAGGTCACAAAATGCCAGCTCCCAGTGCCCAGGAGCAGCCCAGGGCCAGGGGCACAGTGCCCCTGCCCCAGGGACAGCGGGGCTGGCAGCACAGCTGCCTCTGCTYCAGCTCCCAGCACCCTGGTTCGGCTCTCCAGCAGTCACTGACAGCTTGGRAGATGCTGTCACTAATTCCTGGAGCCACCTAGTTCCCCTGAGGCAGTGTTTTACTTCCACAGGAGAACCAGAGTTCACGCTGATGTGATTTTTGCTCCACTTTGCCAAAGAACACAGAGGCAATTATGTAATGTTATACAGCCAGAGCCAGCACTCAGCATCGGTTCTTTCTGCTCTGCTTTAGCTAAATCAATATTCTATGGTTTTTTCCACGTATGGATTAAGTCTCAATTATTTTGCTTCAACATACTTCAGAAATTGTCTTTCAGAATAGCTGTATTTTCCCTACAATGAGCTAACYAAGCTACAAGTTAAAACACATTACTCCAGAAATTCAGCAGAAACTGCTGTTCCTACAAAAGGACATGGCCCACTCTCATTCCTCAACAACTCCCACCTACGAGAGCAATTTTAGTGACAACAATGTAGGTCTAAAAATGCCCCTTTGGTTTTACCTGCTCATAATTGATAACCATGGCCACGGGGAAGGTGCTTGCTGCCCACTTGAGCAGGCTTGCAGACTGCTGGGGGGTCATGTAAACCAGCACACACTCGGCCACCAGCAGCGTTGGCAAACTGTAAAACAAAACCACAGCAGAACATGATTTCCAGCACAGGAACATGAAAAATCTGCTAAGGATTGTGAGCAAGCAAGTSGCTCCATGTCTGCACAATTTCCTGAAAGAGCTCCATCTTTTATGAACTAGACACTGAAGACTGAATGAAATCTCTTCATCACATTGACTCAAACTGGGCTCTCTGGCAGCTGTGAATTAATGAACCACAGAGACTCCTGTGAACCAGAGATTTTAGGGATCAATCTCCCCAAAAGTCAGCCCTGAGYACAGAACATTGTGCATTCTGTAAGTCCTCTCTGATAGCAGGAACTGTGTGTGTTAAAATTTCCTTTGCAGCACAACTGTGCCCTGTACACACAGCTCRCAGTCTTGTAGAGATCAGTGAAATCAGGCATTAATTACAAACAGAAAAAAAAAAGTTCTCTTTAAAAGAAGTTCTAGGAAGAATTTTAATTAGACAAATTTGTTCAGTATCTGTAAAACAATCTTCACATATTATTATCTAACAAAATCTAATCCATAGTTTGCACGTTGCCTCTTCCCCCTCCATCCACAAAAGAACAAAAATAGACATCTACACAAGTGATTTTCTTCACAATTATTGAGTTTGCTTTTAATTGCTGAAATGAAAGGGGAAAAAAAGTCACTAGAAGCAGGAGAAATTCCACAAGGAGCAGCAATGTAGGCAAGCAAGGCAACATTTCAGAGGATGGAAGTGTAAAGAATTAAATGGCAATTTGATGCATTCTGCTTCCCCATATGCTCTCTCCCACCCAGCCAGATCTCTGCTATTTATATTGCTTCCATTTGAAAGGTCTGTCCATCATCCACTCAAAAACTCAACTCCTGCCCCCCCAAAGCCTCATGTTGAACAAGAGAACCCCAGAGGAGCTTTGGGATTCGGATCCCAAGGACGCCACTGCAGCCCCACCAAAATGTTTAGGAAACAACAGGGGCTTGAGAGGAGGCCACAGAAAAGAATTASAGAGCTAAAACTCAGAAATGACAGAATGCTGGAATGGTTTGGGTTGGGAGGGATCACAGAGATCACCCAGTGCCACCCCTGCCATGGCAGGGACAGCTGCCACTRTCCCAGCTCCAAGCCCTGGCCCAGGACTCCCACAAGCCTGCATTAAAATACCCACAAAAAGCCAMTGAAACCCCTGTGATCTTACTGTATATCCAAGCTGTGCTTCCKTAGCTTTTCCTCCAGATCTGAGGAGGAGCGGAGGTCTGCCCCTACTATGGAATATCGACTGGAGTCCAGGCTGTGGGAATCTGCAAGGAAACGTGGAGACCAACGTTATAAGTGAGGGATGTGGAGTTATCAATCAAAAACACTGCCCAGGAGCACAGGAACGGGGAGCCCAAGTTTGCTCTGTTACACCAAACTGAGAGCAGCAAACCCTTCTTTTCAAGCCATGAATKCCCCTCCTGGTTGTGTTTTCCAGTGCTCCATCACCAGCAGACCCTGCACCGAGCCTCCTCTGCCTCTGCAGCCATGCTGAAGCAGAGAGGTTAGCCCAGCTGTTACCATGGTTTCCAGGAATGCAGAGAGAAGGAAAATGGCAAGATTAAAGGCAGGGTTTTGTTTTGTTTGGGGAGTCTTCTTAGATGGCCTAATGTATGTACATAGGAACTACATAAAAGKACATCAATTTCTGAAAAGCTAAGCTAAGTGGCAATATATCAAATATTAACAACACATATAGCTATATAAATTAACTGCATATGTAGTTATATAATAAATATGGGGAGCAGCCAGAGACCTGGGGCCAAAAAAGAGATATCATTTAGCCTTTTGGTATGACTTAGTGGTGGCATTTAAGGAAAGAGTCAAAYGACAGAAGGTATTCTGATGTTGTTGATATTCCCCTGGGATACAACAGGATCCTGTGGTGCTCCCCAGCACGAAGGAGGGACAGACAAATCCAGAGTCCAAGGAGCCCCTGCCATCCTGGCACAGCTGGGAGGAAGCAGCAGAGCCTCCTGCCATCAGTGACTCTGACACCCAGCAGCAATGAGTGCACCCAGAGGAGCCCAGTGCCCACAGGAGGCACTTCCCAAGTGCTCCATCAAACCCAGCCAGAGCCAAAGTCCTGCACAATACTGGGATGGCTCTGGAGGGGACTCCAGTCCTCCCTGGGCAGCCCCTTCCAGTGCCTGGCCACCCCTTCCATGGAGAAATTCCTCCTGATGTCCAGCCTGAGCTCCCCTGGCACAGCTGGAGTGAGCAGAGAAGTGGCTGAAGGGGCAGGATGAAAGGGGTTTCCATTTCAGGAGAGGGGGACAAAACAACTGGGGACAAGTGTGGGTTTCCCAATTATTCCAACAAGCAGTGACCAAACATCCCAGAGGATGCACCTCTGGTTTTCAAGTGACCAACCCCCGGAAGTGGCACTAGCAAGGAAAATAGCTGCCATTCCAGCAACACTTGGGAGCAGATCCAGGAATCAGAAACAGTTCAGAAAGAGAGTTACAAGGGAAGAAAGGAGAAAAAAAACTTGTGCGGCATGTTGAATGATTCAACRTTTTGAGTCAAGGCTTTTTCCATGTGCATGTTCTGTAATAGCTTTACTACTTCCCACACCCTTCTATTTAAGTGATTACATCAAGGCCATGATAATGGCATCAAAAAAAGCCACCCAAAAACCCCACCACACACAGGGAAGTGTTTAAAWAGGGACTGGTTTCTGTCCATGGATACGGCACAGCGAGCGTCAGCCACCACAATTAGTAGGGAATTAATGCCAGCTCCCTGTCCGGCTTCGGAGGCTGGGTCACACAAATACCTCAATAAAGAACAGAAATAAAAGCCAGAAATAAACCACAAAACTTTTTAAGTGATCCAGGAAGAAGGAGCACAAACACTCCACRGTGGAAGTAAACGTGCCTTGCTCACAGCTCAGTGATTTGGGCATTTTTATCATAAAACCTGAATTGGTTTGGGTTGGAAGGGACCATAGAGACCATCCAGTGCCASCCCTGCCATGGGCAGGGACACCTYCCACTGTCCCASGGTGCTCCAGCCTGGCCTTGGGCACTGCCAGGGATCCAGGGGCAGCCACAGCTGCTCTGGGCACCTGTGCCAGGKCCTGCCCACCCTGCCAGGGAAGGATTTCTCCTCAGCATCTCACCTAAATTTCCCCCTTTTCACTCTGATCATACTTAACTAGGCAAACCTCAACTGCTCCATCACCTCCCCTTAGGGAGCAAACACACACTGAGTGCAGGGCAGTGGCAGCTGGGACAGCTGGAACTGCCACTGTCCCCAGCCTGGAGGCCCCAATCCACCCACAAACACCCCAAAAACTACTGGGACACGGTCTGGCACCAACTCCTACCTCCCTGCAGAGCTGGGGGCTCCAGGGGCTGTGCAGGGCAGGGCTGCACTGGGATGTCCCTGGGGTCCCTTCCCACTCARGGTGTTCTGTGARCTATGAAGTGAGCAACGTGCTGCCAAGGCTGAGCAGCTTGCTGCAAATGGATTTGACAATTCCTGCCCATGCACAGGGCAGCTGGAAAAGGAAAACCCAGTTCCAGCTTGGCAGCACGGTCATGTGGTCCCCATTGATTTCTTCTGAGGAACAAGAGTTTGTTTTACCTGAATTGATTCTGGGTGTGTGTTCAAACCCCTCTGCTCATTCTCACTGCAGTGCTGTGACTCAGGCCAGCTGCCCTACTGCTGGCACAGCCAGTGWTATTTGGTGGCTTAAACCACTGCAAATCCCATACTCCAGGCACTAATTCCTACCAGGCACCACCACCAAAACCTGTTGTTTTTTAGAGAGGTTGYTTGGCTGGGTGCTCTCCTCTAGAGSTGCCCTGGGGATCTGTGTGATGCTCACCCTCAGCCATGTACAAAGATTCTCTCTGTACTTGSCTGAAATGAAGGTTTGAGAAACACCAAACTCAGATTTAATTGGAGAACTACAAGGGAGGGGATGGGGAAGGGGGGAAAGACGAGCAGCCAGGGCACAGGTTCAGCTCTCCAGGGATGATCAACAGAGAATGCTCTGCCCTGGGCACACACCTGTGTGGTCATTGTCCATGGCTCTGGCCACAGGAACAACACAAGTGCTTCAGATTTCACAGGCACAGAACAAGACAAGCTTGTAGTAACTGAGTAGTAGCAGGAGCTGCTTATAGCTGCCTTTTGACCTGACCACGTTGAATCTTTTCTTCCCAGCTGTGTTAGGAGCAGTGGCTGCTGTGCTGGAGGAAGGCCCCAGGCCCTCCCTGCTGCCCTGACCCAGCTGTGGGGCAGCCCTGCAGCCTCCAGGCACACCAAGCTCTTCCTCTGCCACAACAACTCCGCTTCCTTCTCTTACTCCCTTCTCACATCAGTGCAACAATTTCCTGGAGCTTTTCCAAGAGGCAGCATGCAGGACACTATTGACTCCCAGTGATTTCATCAGGCTGTTCATGCTGAGGTATCTGTGCAGCTTTACAGAGCCCCTGCAGCCTGCTCTGCACGCTGCTCTGCCCAGCTCCAGCTTCACCCAGCAGGCACTGCCACACTCTCAGCTTGCCCTGGAAGGCCAGGGTCAGCCCTGCAAGCCCCCTGACACCTACACTGGCCACAAGAAAGTCTGGGGATGGAGGGAAGCTGAAAGAACCAAGTGCCCAAGCTGGCCCAGACAGGGCAGGAGGGGTGAGAAGCACACAAAGGAACAGTCACGGCATGACAGCATCAGGGTGAGCAGAGAGGGGGCCTGAGTGGTGCCACTCCACAGCAGCACAACGCAAACCAGGATTCCAAATATCCTAAACAAACCATTCCTGGTGCACAGAGCCAGGAGGGTGACTGAGGTGGGGGGCAGGCACAGGGAGGGACAGGAKTCCAAAATCCTGAGTAACCTTTCCCCAGCATGCAATGCTGCTCCCTGTGCCAGTGGCAATC
The DNA here is from genome assembly GCA_002167245.1 of Sporophila hypoxantha. Taxonomy (NCBI): domain Eukaryota; kingdom Metazoa; phylum Chordata; class Aves; order Passeriformes; family Thraupidae; genus Sporophila; species Sporophila hypoxantha. The sequence goes on from NDFG01000080.1 coordinate 1,039,119, forward strand.
CCAGAATACTGCAGGTCTAACACCCGTACCAGGTCACACCAGAGGTCTCCCTGGGATGATCCCACCCTTCCAGAAGCCAACAGCAGCTCCCAAGGGAAAGGTCAAAGAGAGGAAACATCTACTAACACTGGCACCTAAGTTGTTTTCCAGCTTTTTCTCAAAAGTACTTAGAATTGCTTTGTATTTCTGGACCATTACTGAGCTCATGCTTTCATCCATCTATTTATTCTAATACCCAGATCCTGCAGGAAGGCAGCAATAATCATTTACATGTGAGGCACAAACTGTTTTCCCCCCCATGCGCATCACTTTCTATTAATCCACATTGAAATCATCATCAAGTCACTAATTTCACAAGATACTTCTACAGTTCTTTACCACTCTTCAGAGTTTGGATTTGCCAACAAGCTGCCACTTACTAATCACTATTTTCCCAATTTTTTCTTAGTGTTGAACAACAACATACCCTCAAGCACAGATCTCCCTCTCCTCCATAACAAAAATGAACAACATATGCTCGCCCTCCATCCCAGCTCCTCATCCATATGAGAACCATTCCCTCCCCACAACCACTGTGCCATTTCTCTGGCACACTTTGGCACAGGACACAGTCAAAACACGTTCCYGAAACCCAGGCACTGTGCTGATGTCCTTTTCCAACAGCTATGTTGATTTAGAGAACTCCAACAGAGCTGGGAAGCACAACTCACCTTTCCAAGGCCACGGGGGCTCTTTCCCAACACATCCTATGAATTCTGTGTCCCACTAAGGCTGTCTGTTAGAGCTCCCATGACTTGCTCACTAGAGACATCAGTCCTGCTGGCTTGGGGCTCCCTGGATCCTCTCTGGAGCCATCTGAGGCACAGCCACAACCTCCCAGCTGGAGAGTTTTAAATGAGAGGGCACAGACCAAGCAGCAGCTCAGTAAACTCCTTGTCAAGTCCCTTTAGACCTGTAAGAGCTCTCTGCTCATCTGTTTGATTTATCCACTTATTCCAGCACCCCTTCTGCTGGCACTTCCCCTAAWTGACCCTAAACCAGAGTTCCCAGGGCTCTCACTGGATCTCCTGTGGCTGGGGGCAGCTCAAGCTGGAGTTGCACAGCCCTTCCACCACCTCCCCATGTCCTGGGCACTGCTACACCCCAAAGATCCCAGTGCAGCAGAGCCTCCACCAGCCTGGAGCAGGCTGAGACTGAAGCTGTGACACCCAGCCCTGAGCAGGACCCAGGGGAGAAGCTCCAGAGAAACCAGTCCCACCAGTACAGCCCAGTGCAGTGGGAACTGCTGTACAGATTGCACAGTGCAGGCTGACAGCTCTGCAGGAGTCCTGCTGCTCCAGATGCACCTGCAGCTCATTGGGAACACAAACCCAGCCCCTTGGGACTGTGGAACTGGCCATTAACAGCCCCAGTGCAGGCTTAGAGCCCTGCAGGAGTCCTGCTGCTCCAGATGCACCTGCAGCTCCTCAGGAACACAAACCCAGACCCATGGGACTGTGGAACAGGCCATTAACAGCCCCAGACTGCAGCAGTGCAGGCTGACTGCCCTGCAGGAGTCCTGCTGCTCCAGATGTATCTGCAGCTCCTCAGGAACACAAACCCAGACCTTTGGGACTGTGGAACTGGCCTTTAACAGCTTCAGTGCAGGCTGACAGCTCTGTAGGTGTCCTGTTGCTCCAGATGCACCTGCAGCTTCTCAGGAACACAAACCCAGACCCATGGGACTGTGGAACTGGCCATTAACAGCTCCAGTGCAGGCTGACAGCTCTGCAGGAGTCCTGCTGCTCCAGATGCACCTGCAGCTCCTCAGGAACACAAACCCAGCCCCTGGCACGGACCCAGGGCTGCCTTGGCACAGTGCAGGTGCAGCAGATCCCCCTGGGGCCAGATGTGCCCCAGCAGGGCCTGCTGCAAGCCAGGGGTCCCCAGGAGCCCTGTTCTCACCCGGGGCTCTGGTCCTTCATCTCTGGAGGCCTGAGGGGCCAAGGAGAACTCTGCCCTTGGAAGGACATCTGCAGGGAAGGGAAGGGAAGAGCAATACCAGCACTGAAACCTGCAGAATGTGCCCAGGGAAGGGCACAGTGGTCCCAGCAGGGAGCAGCAGGCTGTGCCAGGGTCACACTGCTCACACAGAGCAGGTGAGGGGGCATGCAGGGCATTGCTGCCCCTCCTGAACTGTCCCAGGCAGCTGCTACAGCCCAGCACCCGCACTGAGAACATGAACTCAATGGAACCYGGGGAATTTTCCACAGGTAAAAAGGTTTTCAAGTGCAGTCCTGACACAAACACACAATTATAGAATGACTTGGGCTGGGAGGGACCTTAGAGATCATCCAGTGCCAGCCCTGCCATGGCAGGGACACCTTCCACTGCCCCAGGGGGCTCCCAGCCCTGTCCAGGGATGGACACTGCCAGGGATGGGAGCCCACAAACTTCTGTTCCCTAATGAGGGCACAAACCAAGAGCCACATCACACCACACCACCTGAAATTGTTATCCTTTTAACACTAAAATGTAACAAACAGCACTGGCTCATGGGCCTGGACTGTGCAGGCTGTGTTTCTGCTGTGAAAACTCTGCTAAATGTAAAGATTTGTGCTCTTAATGAGACAGAAAACAGATAAACCCTCAACAGATATTTTAATCCAGTATCCATGCCTATCTGTAGCACTTTTTCCTTTCCTGTGACAGAAAAGGAGCTACATATGAGAGAAAAAGAAAAAACCCAACAACTTTCTGCCAGAATAAAACCACTTAAAGAGAAGACATTTCTAACATGACACAGAACAAATGGGCAGGAGTCTGTAAGAGAAGAAAAAAGCCTCTTTTCCCTCTCAATTCTCTGTCCAAACAGCATTTCAAACATTAAAAGCCTGCCCACATAGCAGAACAAAATGATCAGAAAAGTTTTAAAAGTGCTGCAGTACATCACTGASTGAGTTTGAAGATGACTCACCTATTAGAAGAGAGTCCCCTGAATGGGATTCCATAATTGGTTTTGACAGGGGAGGTTTTGATCTGTGGGAAGAAGGAAGAAGCATCTCAGAGCAGTTAAGCCTGTTGAACAGTGTGCTTACAGCTTTTTTCTTAACATATATATATATATATGTGTGTGTGTGTGTGTGTCTGTGTGTCAAAAGCAGCTGAGGGAATATCTCTGCCCTCTGCTGGAAAGGAAAACCTTTGCAAGCCTGGTGAAGCTGGACCTGACTTTTATACCCAATTCCTTTAATTCTGAGAGAACCTTTCAAGAGAAATCCAGGCACTCTGTAACAAGCCCTCAATAACCCCTGATGGATTCATTCCAACAGGACATTCCCAGCTGTCCTGCTTCCAACTGAACRGGCACATCTGGGAATTCAGTGCTGTCCTCAGCGTAAGAGAAGATTCCATCACCTCTCACTGCCAGGACACTGTCCCTGCCACACAGCAAGCTCTGCTGGGCTCCCCAGAGCTTTCACCCACCCCCTTCTGCAGCCTGGGAGAGTGGCTGCAGAGCCTGCCTGCACAATGAGCCTTTATTCTACATGCAGCCCTGGAATGGCTTGGGAAACAACCTCAGAGCCCACGCAGTGCCAGCCCTGCCATGGCAGGGACACCTCCCACTGCCCCAGGGACACCTCCCACTGCCCCAGGTGCTCCAGCCCCACCATCCAGCCTGGCCTTGGGCACTGCCAGGGATCCAGGGGCAGCTACAGCTGCTCTGGGCACCTGTGCCAGGGCCTGCCCACCCTCACACCCCAGAACATGAAGGGTTTCTCAGCAGAGATGAAATAATGGCCCTGCCTGACAGCCAGTCTCCACAGCTGAACACAGACTTACTTGATATTATGTATTTTTCTTGCAACGATCATTGGGAAATCCACTTCAAAATATTTCCTAGGGAGAAGATTTTCATCCTGGGAATTGCAGGAAGACACTAGAATTAGGGACACTCAAGTTTCAYATGCACAGGACAAGACAGAACCTCAAATCCTGAACAGTTCTGGTTTGGCTTACAGTGCCATTTGTAACAGTGCTGTAACAGTGTCCCACAGCTCAAACCCCAACAAAAACCAGCTGAGAGATGTTAGAATGCCCTCTAAGAGCTAAAGAAATTATTTAACACTTGATGTAATCACAAAACCCCAGCATAGATGAGATGGGAAGGGACCCCTGGGGTTCACCCAGTGCAAGCCCTGCCCAGGCAGGGTCACCAGAGCAGGTGACAGGAACGTGTCCAGGTGGGGCTGGGATGTCACCTGAGAGGAGAAGGACTCTAACCCCAGACACAGACACTGAAACACACCCTCCAGCCTGTTCTGGGGCTGTGGGAGAGCACACACAGCACACTGCCACAGCAYTTCCCAGCACTGTCAGCACAGGGTTGTCAGCTCTGCCTTCCAGGGAAGAACAGGAAGGTTTTGCACAGGCTCACCCAGCCAGGGACCACACTGCAGCTCTCCCCCAGCCCACAGGCACACCAGCCTGCCCAGACTACAAAAGAGAGGAAAGCTCTYCATTCCATGCTGGCAGGGTTTCCCAGCCTGCTGGAGAAGCTGTGCCAAGTCTGTCCCTTGCAGCAGTGCCTTTGTGATGGATGCTGCTGCCCGTGCTGGCTGTCACCCYGTGGCTTTCTGAGATGAAACCAGCACTCAGCACTCCAGGAACTGCCTCCCAGCTTCTCTCATTCACTGCACCACACCTGCTCTCTGCAAGGACAAAGAACTGGAATTACAGGCCCCACTTCAGCTCTTAAAATCACTGTTACCAAAACAGTATATGGGCAGGGCTTTTGTAGAAATGCAGGTAAGAGAAAAGCTTCACATCTCAGGGAAAAAAAATCAGAATTGTCTCCTTTCCACTGATGGAATACAATAAATTGTGACCAAGCCAAATGCTCCTCAGGCTTCCCTCCAGAACCCAAATTTACCCATGTAAATGCTAGGAAGACAATTCACTCAGAGGTGTGTTCACCCAGAATGATACCATCAAACAAGACCTGAGTAACCGAAATTTCCATTGAATTACACACACACAAACACTCTTACATATGGAACAGGCTGCCCAGAGCAGCTGGGGCTGCCCCTGGGTCCCTGGCAGTGCCCCAGGCCAGGCTGGACAGGGCTGGGAGCAGCCTGGGATGGAGGAAGGTGTCCCTGCCATGGCAGGGCTGGCACTGGGCAGGGCTGGCACTGGGCAGGGCTGGCACTGGGTGATTTTTCAGATCCCTTCCAATCCAAACCACACTGTGATTCCATGATTTACATAAATAAACTCATAACTGGAATCCCAGGGGATGTGGGGAAAGTGTGGCAGCAGGTCAGGGAGTGCTCCTGCCCCTGCCCTCGTCCCTGGGGAGCTGCAGGGTCCACTCCTGATCCCCATGAAACACAAGGAGCTGCTGGAGAGGGTCCAGCAGAGGCCACAGAGATGATTTGGGGTCTGGAGCATCTCTGTGATGAGGAGAGACTGTGGGAGCTGGGCCTGGTGAGTCTGGAGAAGGGAAGGCTGAGAGGGGATCCCATCAATCCAATCCATACAAATCCCTCCCAGGAGTGTCAGAGGACGGTGCCAGACTCTGTTCGGTGACAGGATGAGGAGCAGTGCCCAGAAACTAAAACACAACAAGTTCCATGTTGACATGAGGAAGAACCTCTTTCCATGACAGAGGAAAGAGCAGAGCCCTGACATGGCAGAGCCCAGGGAGGGTGTGGAGCCTCCCTCAGGAGACATCCCAAACCCACCTGGACACGTTCCTGTGTCACCTGCTCCAGGTGACCCTGCCTGGCCAGGGGCTGCACTGGGTGATCCCCAGAGGTCCCTTCGCACCCCAGCTACTGTGGGACAGTGTGGGAGCCCCTGCTGTGCTGCCCTGGGGCACAGAGCCAGGCTGCAGAGCCCAGAGCAGCCCCTCAGGGGTCCCCCAGCCCCCTGTCCCAGCCAGGCCTGGCCCTGCAGCCCTCGTTACCTTCAGCCTCCAGAAGAGGGTGTCCATGCCAGCCCCAAGGTTGACAATCTGAGAGTTGCATTGTGTCTTCTGCAGGAAAGCCTTGATCAGGTAACTGACCCCGTGCACTCGAGCATAATAACCTGCAGCACACACAGAGCTGGGAGTCACCCCTGGCACACAGCTCCCCGTGGCTAGCACTCATGCAGGTCCCCAGGCACTCTGCAGGGACAATAATGCCCTCTTTTTAACTACCTAAGGGCTTTTGTTTTTCTTTTTTAATTACAAACAAAACCCCATGCMCTGATAAAMCCCAAYTCCTTGGGCAAATAGAAGTTTTAGWCGAGTTTCACCTCAAGCAGAGCAGAATAATTCTGCACTTGCAGAGACCCAACTGCYCTGGGTCAAACCAACATTTCTGACTGCTTCGAGGAGATCTCTACACTGGGACGTGCAGAGACAGTGCACTCAGAACTCAGAAAGCAAAGGAAGAGAGTTTTGACTCACAGGTTGATATTTCAAAGATCAGACACAGCATGGATGGAATTACTGCTGTGAAGAAACCTCCTCTCACTCTCTCACATATTCCCAGCCCCCAAGCCCAGGGTGCAGAGGTGTTGTCAGGACAGGTGAGGTGTCCCCATCCCTGTTCCAACTTGCCTCTGTTGATCTCAGGTGCCTTCCTCTCTTTGGCTTGTCTCACAAAATGCTGGATGTAAGGGTCCTTCCAGTAGCCAACGCTCACAGCAAACCTGTGCAGCAGCAGGGAAAAGAGAGAATTATGAAATAAGGCCCCCAAAATTTACCCTAAAAGATACACAGGCTGGAAAGGTCCCYCTGCCCTGGGTGTGCACATGCAGACACGGTTTAATAATCTGTTCCATGTGTGGAACTACTTGAATTAAGAGATTTATAAAGTTTAGTTAGAAATTTTAGCTGCTACCATATTCAACAAGCATCCTTTTTATGGCCTCTCCACTATTGGATGGAATTTTGTGAGCAAAGACCCAAATCTCAAATATTCCCTCCTGGRGGGCCCAGAAGATGAATTGTCTATCTCCAGCTCCTCAGGCACACAAATGAGGCTTTATTTCTTCCTGCTGTATATGACAAGGTGTTTGCACTGATTCCAGAGCTGCTATATCAGTTTACAGTAAAACAGTTCTGTTTAACAGAACTTATGGCTTTTACAAYTGATTCCCCAGGGAAAACTCTCCACCCACCAAACGCTCTGCTGCTCTAAAGCCCACAAGGMCAGCCCGCCCAAGAGAGAGGCTCMRTTCACACACCAGGSCAGTGACACCCGTCCCCTGCCAGTGCCCATCCCGGCGGGAGCAGGAAGGAGAWGGAAAAGCGCCAGGCGGGCTCTTGGCTCAGCTATCAGACACCGTCAGCCACGGCAGCACCGCAGGCCGGCTCACGACGGGCCCGCCGSGGTTCGGGGCACCAGGGGCAGCTCGGGGCGCACCGCGGGTCCCGGACACCCCGCCGCTCACCGGGGCTTCCCCCGCGCACACGCCGGGACCAGCTCCGAGCGTGACCGGGCCGGGCCCTGCGGCCGCTGGAGCCCGGGGCGCACGCACAGAGCCCGGTACCGGGACGGGACCGCTCCCGCTCTGCTCTCCCGGGAGCCGCCCGAGGCTCACCCGCCCACTGCCCAGCCCCGCCGCGGGGAACGCCGGCCCGGCTCGGCAAAGCCCAGCCCGGCYCCGGTACCGTTTGCAGACGGACGCGTCCTCGCAGGTGCCCCGCACCGCCTCGTCCGCCTCGTCGGGGCCRGTGGCGGCCGCCATGGAGCGCGCGGGGCCCGGCCGCTGCCACCGCCCCTGCGGCCCGCCCCCTGCCGCCGCTCATTGGKCAGTCCCCGCCGGAACTCGGCGGCCATTGGTCCGTGCGCTCATGGAAATTAACAGCGCCCAATGAGAGCGCGCGGGATGCAGCGCCTCAACCAGGAAGCGGCCGCTGTAGCGCAAGGCGAACCGGGAGTTGTAGTCCGGAGCCGCTCGGCGGAGCAGCGGGGATGGCCGGGGGGCAGCTGTCCTGGGACCGGGGCCGACAAGCCCCTCGTGAAGGCATGCAGCGCCCGGCGCCAGCGAGCGAGGCGGCGCAGGATAGCCGCGGCGCTGAGCAGAGGCGCATGCCGGGCTGCGGGCGGGACATCCGGGCCGGGGGCGCCGATCACGCGCGGTGGGGGCGGAGGGCAGGGCCGGAAGCGGCGGGGGCCGGGCCTGGCCGGGCGGGCGGGCGGTGCTGGGGCGGCGGCGGGGCCGGGGGCGGCCGGCGCAGAGCGGCGGGGCCCGGGCAGCCCGGGGCAGCGGCCGCCGCCATGAAGAAGCAGTTCAACCGCATGAAGCAGCTGGCCAACCAGACCGTGGGCAGGTGGGCGGCGGCGCCGGGGCGGGCCGGGCGCGGGGGCTGCGCTCCGCAGCCGCGGGGCCGTTCGGGGGCGAAGCTCGGGGGGAGCCCGGGGAGCGGCGGGCCGTGGGGGGAAGGCTCGGTCCTTGCCGTGCCGGGCTCTGCCTCGCCCGCCCGGGGTCGCAGCCACGCCGGGTCCCGGGGGCTCTCGGGGGCTCTCGGGGGTCCCGAGCCCCTCCCGGGCCCCGCGGGGCCATTTGCATCGGGCGCTGCCTGTCTGCGCCCTGGCGGCTTTCGTTTCCTTTCTTTTCTTTCCGAGGTGTTTGYCCCATTTCTGCTTTCTCTCCCATCTGAGAACACTCCGAGAGTGCCTCCCCRGGAGTTCACTCGYCTCCCCAGGACTTGATTTTAACAAAGCCACCAGGAGCCCTGTGGGTACCATTGCCACCAGTTTCCAGCTGTCCGAGTCTGACTCGGAAGGTTTTTAACTCAACTGGGCAGTAACAAATCTGTGCCCAGACAGGGAAGTGCCCTGCAGCAGCGGCTGTCCTCGAGCTCAGCATGCAAATGTCACCGCACTGCTTCTCTGGCAGAAATCAATGCAGAAACTTCCTCCTGCTTTTAGAAAAGATTTAATTTGAAAATCAGTTCTTATGTTGAGGGTTTAAATTGAAAGTCTGTACTGGTGCTGATAGTATAAAGTTATTATCTGAGTTTATGTCTTGGTGGCCTCCTTTCCAAGAACTCCCTCCACKGGGTGTTTGTTTTCCTTGGAGCCCACACAGCCCAGGGCARGTGTGCCAGCTAATAAAGCCCAAGGAGGAGATTTTTAATAGGTTTGTTTTGCTATTAAAGAGGGAACAACTTCTTAACCAACCTCGTCCTCYCGTTCCCACTTCACGTGAATCAATGGATTTGTGATGTTGTTCGGGATTACCGACATTCCCCGTTTGCATGTGTCAGCCCCCAGCTCCAAATCCCGGGTGGAATGTGGAGCAATCCGGGCTGTACCGGGCAGGATCAGCMGCTCGGGGTGCTCTGTGCTCCGGGGCCAGCTGCAGAGGAATGCAGGGCAGCGTGCAGCCAGGGTGGGGAGGCTGGCACTGACCTTTGCCCGGGCGCTGGGTGTGGTGTCCGGGCAGGTTCCTGCCCCACACCTGTGCCGTGGACTCTGGGCTGCCCTGGGCACGCAGGGCTGGGCCACGCTGGTTTCACTCAAGTGCTGGCACTGCTCTCGTTGGTTTTCATTAAAAATTACACTGCTGTCGTTGGTTTTCATTAAAAGCTACAGAAATGACACCGAGTCGTTTGGTTTTACATGTTTGGTATTCATTAATGGTGACTGTTTCATATTGCTCACCTGCTGCTCACATTTCATGTGCTACTCAAGCATTCCTGTAGTCACCAGGRCCTTATTTTGTTTCCCAGAGTAAAATCCCATAGCAGGGAGGGCTTTKAACAGGTTTCACTTCCAGGYATCAGGGCTGAGGCTTTCAGRYTTGGTTTGAGAAGCAGTGCAGGGCTCATGAAGACGTGACAGACATTCAGCAGGATCCTACAGGCAGTAGGATATGTTCTGCTGAGTTGTATTATGTTCTGTTGAGTTGGTGAACCCATTTGTTGTTTTTTTACACTGGGATGAAATGAGGGGGTCAGGAGGATCCCTGTGGTGTGTGAATGCCTRCAGAGGTGGTGGCTCGGTGTTCCGGAGCCCTGCAGGGAAGGAGCTGCTGCTGGGAGGAATTTGGGATCTGTGCAGGGGTCCATCCCCTGGGGCTGCAGCTCCTGGTGCAGTCTGTGGAAGGGCTGTCCCCTCCTGCTCTGCCTTTCCCTCCCTCTGGGGTTCCTGGGCTGTGGGAGAGCAGCCACGTTSCCCTGGGCTCAGCAGGGCTGGGCACCCTGGGGGTGTTGCCTCAGTGAGGGGCTGTGTGAGTGCAAGGAGCAATGCCACTGCCCTTCCTCCAGCCAGCTTCCAGGGCTGCCATCCTGGGCCTTGGACCCCAAATATCACACCCGGCATCAGGGAAGCAGCACCTCAATGTGGGAAATAAGAAAGGATGGGCAAGAGCTCCATCAAAGCTGAGGAATGGCATTTATGAGAAGGCTGTGAGTCCACAGATGGAATTATATGGAGTTATGAAATACATGTAGGAAACTAATTAAAGAGGGGATTAGCTCAGTGGAACAGGATTCCACAATAATTAATAGATGTGTTAAATATTTTGCAGCAATTATCTCATGGATGTTCTTGGCTGCCTTAAGTGTTCAATCTGCTGCTGAGGACTTTATATTTCATATATTGGACAGATTTGTTGTCAGTGCTGCCGAAGGGAGCAGCACAAGCTCTGGGAAATCTAAGAAGTGAAATATCAGGCTTGGGCAGGATGACTGAGACAGCCTGGCACTGGAGGTGGCACCACCACAAGGTGATCTCAGGGCAGGCTTGGCTGGAGGAGTGGCCTGGGAGTCCTGGTGTGTGTAGGTGCTCATGGCATCCTAAAGGCTCTCACATCCAGTCAGGATAATTCCCAAAAAGCAGGGCTGGGACCTGCAGGTGGGCAGAGGCAGGGCTGGCCAGGAAATCATCAGTTCCACATCAGCTGAATTAGTGCATTGCCATAAAGTGGCATCTTGCCCACAATGGGCACAGGGCTGATCACCCAGAGGAACCAGCTCAGAGCTGACTTTATCTTGAGCTACATCCTGAATCCAGCTGCAAACAGCTGGGAAGTTTCACTTAGGCTGAAAAAATTACCTGGGGAGGGAGTGGAGAAGAAAGGAGTAACTTCAGTTCTGAGCTTCATGAATTTCAGGTGGCCTGTGATTCCTTGGAGGCCACGTGCTGGGRTTGCTTTTGATGGGATTTCTGTCCTAATTCCTCTAAACCTTCATCTCTGGGGAGGCCCAGGGCTTGTATGCACTGGGAGCAGCTGTGTGTTCTTGGCCTGGGCACAGAGCAGTTGAGGGCTGGTTCGGGATCTGCTGTCTCACAGGTTTGAGGAGGTGAGGTTGTTCCTTCCCTTGGGATGCTCCCTGAGCAGATCCTCACTCCAGCAGAGCACCTGAGTGTTGGGCTCAGGAATTTAAATGGCATCGTGTTTGATGTCAGCAAGTAATTCTTCACCTATCTACAAGGGCTTGTCTTGGTTTCCTTTTACCCTTTTGTAAATTACAAAGGAGACAGATTTGATTAGAAGCTTGCGAATGTTCTCCTTTATAGCTATAGTCATCCCTAATGAAAATAAATGTTCAGAGCTATTGTCATCAAAGCTTTGCACTGATACACTAATAAGCATTTGAACTACATAGCTGAGTAATTTCCATGAGGAATGAGCCCATGGAGAGGTCTGCATGGTGCTGTTTGCTCACAGAGCTCAGGTTGGTAATGAATGGCATTTCAGGCTGTGACAATCTCCAGAGTTGGGCTTCCAGCCTCAGGGGACCGACTGCTGCTGCTGCTGTTGTTGTTGCCATCAGGTTCTTTCTTCATCCTTCAGGTGCAATCCYTCAGTACCATTCTGATTAAAAATGATTCCAGACAACTGCTGGGGAGGTTTGGGTCTGCTGAAGCCACCCAAGATCAGACAGGTGGATTTTCTTACTGCCTTTGCTGGGAGAGATACTCGATCTGCCCTGAGGCTSTTGCAGTAATTTAAACCAGGGACAGGCAGCTCTGACTAATTAGAAATCTGGAAGAGCCCAGAGAGTGCCTCAGAAGGCTCTGGTTTTATGCAAGAGGCTGACTTACTGTAGCTTCTGTGCTCCTTTCCCACTGCTCAAATACAACTCCTTGTGTACAAATAGGTTTTTCCAGGCCCTGCACTCATGGCATTGCTGTGACTCACCAGGAGATTTGGAACATGGCTTTTAATAGCTCGTGTCTGCATAAAAGTTACTGTGCTGAACTATATTTAGTGTTTCTTCAAGCCACTTGGCAATGTCCGAGTCYTGAGYTGGAACTGGAGTTGTAACATAATTATTACATTAAAGCAAGTTATGTTAAAGTGCCTGATATTGAAATATTGTACAAGGAGGAGCTGCCTACATTTATCTGTACATGGAAAACCTGCTGGAAAGCAGTAATTTCTAGTAATACTTCATGGAAAATGTAGATGATCCAAATTATTCCTTTTTTTTCCTGCTAAAGCATTATCCATTGATTCTTGTCTTTCCCAGAATTGCTCTGCCTATTATTACTTAAGGAAGGTTTTCTGCTTCTTCATGTTGTGTTGATAGTAATTTGAAACTTGCTTTTTCATGTGTCCAGGGTGGTAAAACAAGAGTGCATCCATCTCTCTCAATATTTCCATCAACATAACATTAACCTTACGGTGCCATTTAATACCAAAGAATTTCTTCTTTAATGTTTTTCTGGTTTTGGGGTGAGGGGGGGRAAATTGAATATGACCCCAGTACTTGAAAATTTCTGGCTCACCCAAACATCCTTTAATAGAAGTTAAATCTGCTGAGTGTTATTTACTTGCACTGCTGGTTGTGTTTGGCAGAGGTATTTGAAGAAGTGGTAAACAGGGTTGAAATATTTCATATTTACAGGGTGTTTGCAGGTTGGCATTTGTCTCCATCGGACTGCTCATGAAAAGAAAAATCTCATTTCAGTGTTTATAATCGTTATCTTAAGCATTTCCTGTTTATCTCCAAATGAAGTTCCAGGTCTCTAATTAGGAAATTGCATTAGCTCTTTCTGGATGGCAGCTGAATGCAATGATGGGTTCAGAGGAGTCTGAGTGGATTTAATTAGGGGGATGCTGTTCCTGAGCAGGGTTTGGGGCTGCAGGTCAGGCCCTGGTGGGAGCAGAGTGTGGGGAATGGCAGCCCAGGGATCACTGCTGGAGTAAACATCTGGGGATGGGGCTGTGGGACAGGAGCTGCACTGCGGGCTCTGCACAGGCACAAAACTCAGCCAGTGGAGTTTCCATGTGGGGTGGGAGCAGGGAAAGAGCTCAGGTACCCCAGCAGGCTCAACAAAGTCTCCGTATCGCTGCATTTATCTGTTTCCTGCRCCCTTTGGGGACCTGGGACACAATGGAATGGCTTGTGCAGCTTGGGAGTTGGATTTTTCTAGCAGGACAAAGTTCCAGTTCTAGAAAAGCAGCTCTTCTGTGTTCAGTTKGGGGCTGCTGCTTGTGGTGAGACTTGGCACCCGTGGGAGTTTGGGACTGTGTTATCACAGTCACAAACCACAGGTTATAGGAATAATTCCAGAAATGGATGTTGGAAGTTGGATCCAAGCTGTGTCTAGGTTGAATTTTGTGAGCATGTCTGTTAATCCCATTGATTCATGTCCCTTTCAAAGCAGATTGCTGAAGGCAAAGGAAAAATCACCTGACTGTACTGAAGGTGAGGACTTTGTAGTGAGTTTGTTCCAGTGTTCTGTCTTGGTGGAGAGCCTGGGGAGACCTGTGAGGCTGAGCTGCTGGGTTGCTGTGCTGGAACCCTGCTAGGACCAGAGGTTCCATCTGTAAATGGGGCAGAAAACATTGTTTTCTGGCCTGGTTCTGGTGTTTCCTTTAAGGTTTTGTAAAGGCAGTGAGTTTATCAGGATCTTGTAATTCCTCATGGGCCAAGATGATCTCATGTTTAAAGTCCAGGTCATGAAGAATCCTGAAGATTAGRCACTTCAGAAATTACGTTGTGTTTTTAAGAAACTTCTCTCTCATGGCCTTACAAGGGCAGCAGCAGGTTTTAAATCAATGAGTAAGTGGTTGCTCAGCCCTCAGTTTGAAAGGCTCATGGCTTGTGATGTGCTTCCAGACCACATGAAACCTGGGAATGCCTTGCCCAGCTCCAGAGGCGATGCCAGGGCAGGGTGTGATGCCCAGGGATCCCGTGGGTGGCATTTCCCACCYGTGTGCTCCCMGCTCTGAGCCAGGGGTGGCATCTGACAGCACCGTGTCTTCAGTGTCCCACCTAACCTGGGGATGCCAGTCCCCCTGGCCTGTCACTCCAGGCCCTGTGAACAGTCTGWCCCCATCTTTCTCATCAGCTCTTCCAGGTGCTGGAAGGCCACAATTAGGTCACTCCAAAGCTTCTCTTTCCCAGAGAGAGCTAAACTAAACTAAACAACAAACTAAATTTTGTTTACTTGAATAATAAATTGTTGTGAATTCCAGTAGGARCCAGCTAAAGCCTGCTGGTGAAAGGAAAAAAGTAACTATATAACTTTGTGTGTCAGGTGCTGAGTGGGCAGTGGGTAAAATACTTGAGATTCTTCTTGCAGAAAAAGAAATTAAAAGATTCCAAGCTGGGGGATTTGGGCAATATTAGTCGCCTTCTTGCATGCATGTCCTCTTCTCCTTTGGCTGTGTTCGAGCTGCTGCTTGATGAAGCAGATGAGAGGGCTGATAAAATATTCACAATCCAGACAGACACCCTGGGATCTGCTCTGCTGCAGCAGCTCCCTGTTCTGCCAGGGTCAGGACAATGTGAGGATAAAGGCAGCCTSTGTCTCGAGAAAGCCTGGCTTACAGTGCCTTAAAATGAAGAATGAAGGGTTCTSTTTCTGTGCAGGTGACTGCCAGGTGGCTCCAGGAGGGTTTGAGGTGCAGGGCAGCAGGAAGGGCAGTGCCAAAGCTGGCACGCTGTGCTCTGCCACAGCACGAAACCAGAGCCTGAGTCACCATTCCTGGCTGGAGCTGCTGGGGGAGTGGGAAGGGAGGTTGCCCAAGGTGCATCCAGGCTGCAGGGTTTGGTATCTGACATAACAACAGCTTAGGGAGGGAAAATTACCCCTGGATCTGCTTTAATGGCAGTGGCTCRGCTGAAGGCACAGGAGGTGCCTCTTTTCCTCCTGATGTTTATTCATATGAACAATGTAAYCCACACCGTGGATGATTCCTTGATTCTCACTTGATCTGATGAGGGTTCTTCAGAGTGAATAATTTTAGTATCAGGTTATGCCCAGAGTCAAAATCCTGAAATAGTCATGATTGATCTGCTGAAATAGCCAGAAGTGATGTAAGAGTCTGTTCCAGCCTGATGCTGTAATGGGATACACTTGGAATTGATGAAGGCAAATGTATTTCTTAGACACTTGAATGTTATTTTAAGGTTATGATCATGGATCTGTGGCCAGAGCTGCTTGTTAGAGGTCATTGTATTAGCAATGCTGAAATGCCAAACAACAGGATCTTTCTAGGAAGGGGTTAAATGAAAAGTGTCTTTGTGAGTTAGAATGTTTTCTAATACTCTGCACAGTTTCTAGAAAGAAAGGAATTGTAACTTAAATGAGGTAGCYCTGATTTTCAGCATTTAGGAGAGCYTCCAGCCCACAGTACTGGGCCCTGTCTGAGGCAGCAGCTGGCTGTGGCACAGCTCTGATCTGAAACCAGGGCAGTTTGATTAAACACCAGCTCAAGTGGGTAAGGAAGTCTGATTTCAGTAATTCAGAGCCAAGTGCCTTCACAGCACTGGTRGTGACATACCAAGTGATTTGGATGGATTACTGTACTAAATTCCTCATTTTTCAGGCTGTTTGACTGTTGTAGGTACCAGTCTGGAAGGCTMAACTCAATCCTCAGTSTCTTCCAACCCAAACCCTTCCAGGATTCTGTGGTTTTGATTAAAATTTATTCCTTAGGAAGCAAATAGCCGTAGAACCTTGGAGCTGGAAGCTGCYATTCCATGGCTGATCCACAGGACAGTCGGGATCCTTGTGCAACTTCTCACCAGGAAACAGCTCCTCGAGCCCGGGCCAGCTGGGTGAGGTCAGCAGAGCTCCTCTGGCTGAGGTGGAGCCTCTTTCCTGGACAGGGATTGTTGTGTGCTGGAGTTACTGCACTGCAGAGTGCCAGGGACATCCTGCAGTGACTGCAGGACAGTGAATCTATGGGTGCAGAATGGCCACATGGCCTTTGGGCCACAAGGGTCAATAGAGGAGGAGTTTGCTGTCTCGCAGATTGTCCTGTGCTCCACATTGCTGCAGTGGATTTTTTTGTATACATAACCTCGCTGGTTTCTCAGGATCCCAGTGATGCTTCCAGAGTGAAATTTAAAATTAATTAAAGGAAAAGTGGTAGTTTGTACAGCTGAATATTGCACGGACAAGGTAGGTCACTGGTGAGAGCTGAAAATGCTGTTGTACACACAGGTAACACATCCTCCGTGTTTAAAGCTAAGAAAGCTACTTCAGCCAGTGACAGGAAAGTTAATTTCAAAGATGGGCTGGTTTTTAGGAGATACATTGTCCTGCAGGCAGTTTGAAAAGTCACAGCTGAGATATGGCTGTGGGAAATACAGCAGTTATTCAAATGCAGACTCTTCACATATAAATATCAAGCAATTGTTAGGAAACMTCAATCCCCAGATTAAAAATTCCATTTTCTGTAGGAAATGAAGCTGATAAAAACCTGATATTCTCACACAGAGAAATCAATGTGTGAGCTGAGCTTGCAGCTTCTCTTTGGGTTGAGCACGGAGCTGCTCTGCCCTGCTGCAGAGTGGTTTCACAGGCAGATTAAGTGTTCTGAGCTGCTGGGCTTTGCGGGACAGCACAGCCAGCTAAAGTAATCCTGCTTTTGTAGCAGCAGGTCCAGGCGTGTGTGCGAGTGCAGGATCATAAACTCGGGTTCSTGTGAGGCTCCTGCTCTCCTCAGAAGGCAGGGTTGGGTTTCAGGGCAGGGTGGCCATGGCAGCCCTGGTGCGGGGCGCTCCTGGCTCTGTGTGTGCCGTGTCCAGGCAACGGCAGAGCAGCGGAGCAGGAGCCGAGCGGGATCCCGGGGATGCCTCGCCTCCTCCTCCTCCTGCAGAAACACAATCAGGGGCTCAGCCATTAATTGTTAATCGGGAAATCAGCGCAAAGGCTCCGTTGTGAAACCGTGGGCATAGGGAATAGTGCCTGGTTTGTCCCCAGCTGACTTTACATAACTTCAGATCCCGGATTCCCTTGCAGCCTTTTGGCTGTTATTTCAATGCTTCCAGCTCCTTTTTGCAGCCTGACTTTCTATTCCTGCTTCATTGTTCTGCCTTTTCTGCATTTCCTTGTTTTGCTTCTTGTGTTGATTCAGTTTGGTTCCTTCTCCAAGGCTTTCTCTTGCCAGTTTTGTGAATCCCCAGACTTAAAATAGATCAGGCTGGGCAATACATTAAAAAAGAGCAGTGTTACCTTTGGTGAAATAATAATTTCTGGACTGGAGTTTTTTGATACTTATGCAAGACTGAARCCATTGAATCCCTGGGTGCCCTGTGCTGGGGCCTCACCCCCTTCCCAGGGAAGAACTTACTTTTTAAAATCTAATCTAAACCTATTTGCTGTCAGCATGAAGCCATTCCCCCTTGTCTTGTCAAAGTTTTTTAAAAAAGGAACCAAATACACAAAAAACGCCCGGGATTTTTTCAGCAGTTCAGTGAATTTTGTTCATTCCTGTAGTGCATATTTTTCCTATTCAGACATGTCTGTCCTGTAGAAARCTTGTCTGTGGAAAAGGCAGAGCTGCTTCTTGGAGCCCTTTCCAGCAATTGACAATGCAAGACTTCTGGGAAAAGAAATCACAAAGCTCAAAAATGTCTTGAGTCGCTGCTAATCCACCTGTGTCATGGCTGGAGTGGAAATCAGGATCTGTTTGGAAGTTCAGGAGATGTTGGAGGGTGTTTTGGTACTTTTTAAAATTCCCTTTTCACATGTGGAGGAGTTCTCATGTCAGCAGGTGGTTTGGCAAGGGGACTGCACTCCYTTAAATGTACAGGCTCCCAAAGTCACAGGGGAATCTCTGAGCCCTCCTGCTACCCCAGCCCTGGGCTCTGCTCGGACCTGTGGCTGCCTCAGTGCCCAGAGCCCTGCCAGCCTGATTCCAGCTGCCTTCCCTTTGTCCCAGTCCCTGGAGCTCACACCTCTGGCCGCCTGACAATGGGAAATGCCTTTTCTGGCAGCCAGGCCAGTCCTGGAGCTGCTGGCAGTGGGGATGCTCCTGCTGGGGCAGGGACAGGAGCAGGAGGACACAGCCCCTTGTGGCAGCAGCCCTGCCAGCTGATGTCACCTCCTGGGAATGAAATGTCAGCCCCAGGCTGCAGTTCCATTATCAGTTTAAGCTGATCTTAAGTGGCTGCTGTTGCTGAAAGGGACAGATTTCCCTGTCCCTGTCCAGCCTGTCTGCTGCCCAGCCCATGCCAAGCTGAGGCCCTGGCAGCTGAGCAGTTTGGGTCTGCTGGATGTGGCTGCAGCCTGAGCTGCTGTGGGGCAGGGAGGGCTGGAAGGAGGCACAGCTCACATTTGGGAAGGAGCAATGCTCCAGGCAGGGCCCCTGGAGGGCTGGCAGGAGCCACAGCTCACATTTGGGAAGGGCAGGGTCCCTGGAGAGCTGGAAGGAGCCACAGCTCACATTGGGAAGGGAGAGCTCCAGGCAGGAGGGCTGGAGGAGCCACAGCTCACATTTGGAAGGGAGAGCTCCAGGCAGGGCCACTGGAGGCTGGAAGGAGCCACAGCTCATCATTGGGAAGGGCAGGGCTCCTGGAGGGCTGGAAGGAGCCAAGCTCACATTTGGGAGGAGAGCTCCAGGCAGGGTCCCTGGAGGGCTGGAAGGAGCCACAGGCTCACAGTTGGGAAGGGAGAGCTCCAGGCAGGGAGGGCTGGAAGGAGCCACAGCTCACAGTTGGGAAGGGAGCTCCAGGCAGGGTCCCTGGAGGGCTGGAAGGAGGCACAGCTCACATTTGGAAGGGCAGGGCCCCTGGAGGCTGGAAGGAGGCACAGCTCACAGTTGGGAAGGGAGAGCTCCAGGCAGGGTCCCTGGAGGGCTGGAAGGAGGCACAGCTCACATTTGGGGAGAGGGAGAGCTCCAGCAGGGTCCCTGCAGGACAGAGGGCTGTGGGGAGCCTGCTGCCATGCTCCTGGCTGGTGCCTGGACACACCTGGGTGCCTGCAGGGCCCAGGTGAGCAGCCCTGGCCAGGTGCTGGCCCCCAGGTGCTGCAGGATCGTTTCTTGCTCCTGGTGCCCAGGTTAAATTTCACCTGGAGCTGCTGCTGTGGCCCAAAGCACAGGAATCCCTGTTCTGGCAGCACCTGCTGCTTTGTTGGCACGCAKGGGTTGTAAAATTACACCTGACATTCAGGAATAACAATTCAGGAATTATTTAGATTGCTTTCTGGACTGTGTCTTATAGCAGAACTGTACCCAGCTAATTTTACATGAATGATTCTGCATAAGTGAGAGGTTSTTCTTGCTTGGAAGAGACCTTGTGTGAGAATAAACTTTTAAATGTAAATAGATAGCTGGCAGTTAAATATTAAAAGCAGTTACCAAGAGGTGGTGTGGAGTGTGTGTGCCTTTTCTTAAAATAAATTATGTTAATAAACTGCCATGTTTGGAAAGCTCRAGTTCTGTAGTAAAGTATAGCATAAGAAATGTAGATTGTAGTACTTAAGGGGGGAAAAGCAAAGCATAGGAAATASATCATCATTTGATAAGCTACACCAGAAACTTTTAAAAGTTTGTCTCAGGTTCTTTGGGGTTTTTGGTCACTAATTTATGACAGCTTGTCATAGGACTTTTTTCTTTGGGGAACAAAACTTGAGACCACTGCTGGGTTTTAGCAGTTAGRCTGTTAATCCCCTGCAGCACACTTCACCTTTCCTTCAGAAGCTGTTAATAAGTTTCACCAGTCAAATGCACTTTTTAAAAGAAGTCACATTGTTATTTGCCTGACAGAGGTTTGGGGTTTTTCAAAGTCAACAGGAATATGGGGGAGAGCTTTAATAGCTGTGMCTTTGTCCCAGRTATGGAATAGGAGGTCAGCAGTCAGTATTGGTTTGCTGGGATAGCAGGTGATTGGAAGCAACTGGATTTACAATTTACTGAATTGTAAATCTGTATTTGTACCAGAGGTTTACAAGCTGTTGGACTCATCAGGCTGCTCACTGAAACATGGCTTCCTTCCCTCAAACAAAACTGCTGTAAACAGGCTTCTGCTTTCAGACCACAGTTGTATTTTTGCCTGGAGAAAGTTCAGCTCAAATTCCTCTCAGATTTGCAGTGCTGTGGCTCAAGGTGATCAGCCCAGCTTGGCTGGACTGAACCCGTCAGTGCTTTTAGTGAGCTGCGCCGTGTTTGGTGGAGCTCTCAAGGTGTGATGTTAAACCCACTCAGGGAGGAGCTGTGCAGGGCCTTGCTGCAGTGCCTGTCCCTCCCRGAGTGGCCTGAAAATAGGATTTGGCTTGAGCTGTGCTTGTTCTCCAGGGCTAAATTTACTGCCTGGCTCCGGAGCCCGGCCTTGGATCCATTTCACCAGGCARGAATTCCAATCCCCTCCTGTGCAGAGCCTGTCCTGGGCTTCCCTGCCCTGCCCAGGAGCTCTCTGCTCTCCTGCCAAGATGATTATCTSCTCCCTGCAGCCTGCTCTGCCTCTCAGCTCAGCTGGGAGAGAGCACAGCTGAGCGTGCAGAGTGAGTGACCAGGCACAGTCTGATGGGGGAGCTCAGTACAGATCAGAAAGAAGGAAGGCAAAGCAGCAGAAATCTTTCTTTACCCACTCCCCGAGGCCTGAGCTGTAGTTGTGCAGCTCTGAGGTGTTTGGGTCACTGAAATGATTTGGAGGTGATGCACCATTTTTAAAGGGCTGGAAGCACAGGGGCTGCCAGTGGTGGGTGAGCTCCAGAACAGCAGCCTTTGGTGGCATTTCTGCATCAGTGAAAACATCAGTGGTCATCAGATTTACAGTTAAATCAATTTTAATACATGCACAGAAGCTTACATTTTTAATTTGGGTGAAAAATCAGAATAGGAGGCAAACTAAAAGTCCTGCTGACGCCGTTTGTGGGTTCCCTAAATACTAATACTGAAAGTGAGTGGTGACTAGCACCTGAAGTGTTCTCTGAGTTATTTTTGAACATTTGAAACCTACTTCAGAGTATTGATGTTTACCTTGGGTCATGCTGGTTTCCATTCAAAAATTAGCCTAAGATCAAACAGGCAGGAGTGACTTGGTGGTCCTGAAACACCTTGGAGTTGTATTTTCTGTGGAGTTTGTCTTGGTGAGTGTTAGAAAAGCAAACCTTTTTGAAGGGAAATTGTCATCTAATTCTGGATTCCTTGTTTTGGAGCAGAGCTGCTGATTCTTTCATTTTTCCTGGCAGCAAGTGCTGCCTATTGTATGTGGAAAGCAGGCAGGATGTGCTGCCAGCCCGCCAAGGTGCTCAGTGTTACCTCACCAGAGGCTGGGCTGGCTCCTCCTGGTAACAAACACAGCTTTGTTTGAGGAAGAACCACCCAGCAGGGAAGGCTGGCTGTAATTCTGTCTCGGGCTTGGGCTGGATGTCTCCTTGCTCCCACTGAAACCCTTCCAGGGCTGAGGAGCTGTCCCTGCCCTGCCATGGCATCACCCCTGCCAGGGCCCCCGCCCTGCCCAGCTGCTGGGTGAGTCAGGCTTTGGCTCCACGGTGACATTTCAGCTGAGGCACTTCTGCTGCTGCCACTGGCCAGGGTTTCATGGCTCGTGTGGCAGGTTAGCTCTCCTTCCTTCCTGCTCAGCCTTTCAGGAGTGTGGATTTCACACAATCCTGGSATGGTTTGGGTTCAAGGGACCTCAGAGCCCATCCAGTGCCACTCCTGCCATGGCAGGGACACCTTCCACTGTGCCAGGCTGCTCCAAGCCCTGTCCAGCCTGGCCTGGGGCACTGCCAGGGATCCAGGGGCAGCCACAAGTCTGGGCATCTGTGCCAGGGCCTGCCCACCCTGCCAGGGAGGAATTCCTTCCTGTATCTGACAGAGGGATTCCCCCAGCCATTCCCCCAGCCCCTGTAAAATGTCTCTTGCAGTGGTTCTGTAGCTTCCACCTGCCTTGGAGATCAGCCCTGYTTCAGTACTGATGCCCCACTGATGGGCAGCACCAGGGGRCTCTCAATACTCCGTAGATGAAGCATTATACATGAAATGTAAATTCTTTCCTGGTGGAAGATAAACAYTTTTTCTCAGGAATTCCCATCTGCTCTTTCCAGATGTTCAGAGAAGACTTCTGGCCTGGAAGTGTGAAGGAGCTGCAAAAATGACCAAATCATTTTGGGGACAAATGACTGAGTTTTTAACCTGTGGGCTGGGAGCTGTTGTGCCCACCCTGCCTGTGCCAAGCCAGGCTTTGAGCTGCAGCAGAGCCCCCTGGCTGGGCTGGGCTTCAGGCTAGGTCAGAAAGAAGGGAAAAAGTAAAGGGAATTAAAAGGAGTTATACCATAAAGCACTCTGACAGGAGTTCATTTAGGGCCACATGGAATGCATTTTTAAAATGTCACAGCCAGTCAAAGTATTGTGATTAACATGTCTAGAATAAAAAGGTACAGTCTTTCCCTGGAAAACCAATTGGATTTTTGCTTGGAATGAGTTAAGGCCATGCCACCCACAAGTAGGAAATGGCACCAGCATTTCTGTCCCATATCCTATTCAGTGCTAAGAACTGTATTTAGTGTCTTGAAAAGAAAATTTGCCTGAAGAACCGGGAGTTTTATTAGAAATGAGTTTCTCAGTGTCCTGGCACCATGGGGGCATGGCTGGCTGTGCTCAGGGTTTTGGCTGAGCCTGGCAGCTGTGCTGTGCTCAGAGCCTGCCCTGCTGCCAGCCTGAAGTGCTGGTTTCAGAGTTCAGTCGTTTTATCCCCTTCTGTCATTAAGAGGATTATTATAGCCATAACAAACGATTGTTCCCTTGTGTTTTTTACAGTCAGTCTTTTAAAAGGCACTGCTGGCTTGAGAGCTCAGTGCCAGCTGGTCTGTGTCAGGTTCCTGTGGTGCAGCAGAGCAGCTCCAGCTCTCAGGGGCTCCATTCCCAGGGGAGCAGCTCTGTCTGCTCCAGTGGGGCACAGCAGATATTTGGGGTTTGGGCAGCTGAAGCCTGTGCTGTTGCTGCAGGTGGGGTGCCAGCCCTGTGTGCCCAATCCAGCATTCCCAGGGTGCTGCCCGTGCCCTGCTGTGTCCCCGTGCCAGCGCCACCTCTGGCATTGTCACTGCTGTCACCAGAGGGGCGGGGAGGCTCTGGGCTGGGCAGGTCCCCATTTCCCTGGGGGTCCTGTCCCCCAAGGCACAGGGACAGCTCCTGCTGGGCCATCCCATGGAGGGGCTGGGCAGGGCTAGTTACCCATCACTAATGGCTTTGCAAGGCAGATTTCACTGCTCGGGCTGGGGTTCAGCTCTGGGAATGCAAACAGCCCTGGCTGCTGCAGCCTGGCCTCCAGAGGCTCAGGGTGTCCAGGGGGAAGGAAGCTCCAGTGCAGGGTGTCCGGGCTGGTGGCCTTCCTTGGGGAAGCCCTTGGGGGCACTCTGCAGCTCAGGCTTCCACTTCTGGATTCCAGAAGGATTTCTTCACTGCTTCAATTAGATAAGGTGCAAGTAAACCCTAACAAGGGCTGAGGACAGAAGTTTAGCAGTGAAAATGAAAATCTGTTGTTTTTGAGAAGTTTGCTGCTTCCCTGGTTAGCTGGCAGAAGGAATTAGCATCCCTCGAAGCTGCAGTTGGATGGAAACTTCAAACTGGTCATACCTGTAATTCCAGGGAGACAGAGGTTAATTCCAAGGGAGACAGAGGTTAATTCCTGGGAGACAGAGGTTAATGCCAAGGGAGCCAGGTCCCTTTGATGGTTTGCTGCTTTCCCCTGTGCAGAGAGGAGATGGGCTGTGCTGCTATCACAGGGTTGAGTTTTCTCTTTCATGGTTGTGATCGCTGAAAAACAACATTATTTAGTGGCTCTTTCTTGGCTTCCTTATTAAAGGTGGAATGTGGGCCTGCAGGAAGGGTGAGGTTTTCCCTGGCTGCACTTCCGAGCCTGACATCACCAGCAGGGGCTGTTCTGCCCTGCCTGGCCTGGCCCTGCTCCTGCTGCCACCCAGGGCTGGGACAGCATCCCCAGGGAGGACACCTGCATTGTCCCACGGGGGCTCTGGGTCCTGCAGAAACCACATCAGTTTGAGAAAAATAAATACAATTATTTTGCACTTCACAGAATGATCCACAGTATGTGGGTAAGCACATTTAAACTGAGAGCAAACTTCTGCTGGCACAGTACTGAGCCTCTGTTCACTCCAGTGGATAGAATATCCTAGGGAAAAGGAAGGGAAGGAAAGATCAAACTTTGTGTTACTCTAAAGTTGTATGGAAGCTCTATTCTAATGTTTGAGGGGGTTTGAATTAAAGTTGTGGTTACAGCAGCGTGGGTTATGCAGTGATACAGTATAAATATATAAATAATAAGTATAAATAATTGCTCTCTAACAGGATGTAATTTCCGTCAGACGAAATGTTTCTGTTTGGGTGGGAGAAAAGTTTATCAATCTTGTCTGTGTTTTCCTCAACAAATAAATATTGCAGTGCTGTCAGAGTATTTCAGTTGCCTTTGTCTGAGTCTGGCTGAGGCTYTGAGCTTTTGCTTTATTCTGGCATTTAATTATTAAACACCTTATGGTTCACAACTAGTTGAAGCAGATAATGTGCTGTAAAATTGAATTCAAATARATGCTTTAAAAGCAGCAACCCAAACCTGAAGGAATCTTGTCCTTGGAGGCTTTTGGCACGTCCAGCTGCTGAGGGCTGATCAGGAACACGAGCTTGCTGTGCATGCCCGGCTTTGCAGTGGGTTATTTGACAGATTGCAGGAGCTGATAAAGGCTGGAGTAGCTGAGGGACTCTGGCAGCAGCAGGGGAAACTCTCAGAACAGGAAGAGAGTGTCCTGGAGTCCCTCCAAGTGCTCCCTGGTGTAGATGTGTAGTAACGGTGAGCRCAGAGAGGGAGAGACTGGGGAAACTGAATTTATCTTTATTTTATAGGCCTGCCAAAGGGAGACTCAATGACTGCTAGAGCCACAGAGCCAACAACAAATAAACCTGTGTCAACATTAAACAATTTAAAGTTTGTGTGAGCTGGGCTGGCAGGGGTGGGAGGTGTGTGCAGGGACAGGAGTGTGTCTGCAGCCTTTGGAAGTGTGTGGAAGCCATCAGGGCTTTTCTGTGGAAGGCAGCCTTTCCTGGGAATGCCATTAATTCTGCTGAGTTTGTCAGGTACCAGGGCCTCTGGTTCAGTGCTGGGACTTCAGCAGGATGAGGGGATGGGGATTTCTGGTGGGGGCTGGGTGTGTGGGGAGCTTCAGTTTGCCATCCCCACTGCTTCTGAGGGATAAAGCTCTGCTTTAGTGCTCCAGCACAGAGAGAGGATGGTGCCTCCCCTGCTCTTCTCATGGCTTTATATTCCTGTACAGTCAGGTGCACTGGCTCAGTTTGGGTTATTCCATGTGCAGTTGGAATCCCCATTTGGAGCTTGGTGCAATGGTTCAGGTGCACTGGTTCAGTTTGCTTTGGGTTATTCCATGTGCAGTTGGAATCACCATTTGGGGCTGGGTGCAATGGTTCAGGTGCATTGGCTCAGTTTGGGTTATTCCATGTGCAGTTGGAATCCCCATTTGGGGCTTGGAGCAGTGGTTCAGGTGCATTGGCTCAGTTTGCTTTGGGTTATTCCATGTGCAGTTGGAATCCCCATTTGGGGCTTGGTGCAGTGGTTCAGGTGCACTGGTTCAGTTTGGGTTATTCTGTATGCAGCTGGAATCCCCATTTGGGGCTGGGTGCAGTGGTTCAGGTGCCCTGGCTCAGTTTGGGTATTCTGTATGCAGCTGGAATCCCCATTTGGGGCTGGGTGCAGTGGTTCAGGTGCACTGGCTCAGTTTGGGTTATTCCATGTGCAGTTGGAATCACCATTTGGAGTTTGGTGCAGTGGTTCAGGTGCACTGGCTCAGTTTGCTTTGGGTTATTCCATGTGCAGTTGGAATCACCATTTGGGGCTGGGTGCAGTGGTTCAGGTGCACTGGCTCAGTTTGGGTTATTCCATGTGCAGTTGGAATCACCATTTGGGGCTGGGTGCAGTGGTTCAGGTGCACTGGCTCAGTTTGCTTTCAGTTATTCACTGTGCAGTTGGAATCCCTTTGGGGGAATTGGGGCAGTGGATTTGTGCTGCAGGCTGGGCACTCCAGGGGTGCCAGGGTTTCCTAAACCCCCTGGGACAGGTGAACATGGTGCTGTTTGCTGTCATGGCATCATAACTTAGAACTGAGCAGGTTTGGTTGGAATTGCTGAGGCATTCTGTGACCCTGAACATGCCAGTTGACTGACAATGGTCTTTTTTCCTCCCTTAGGGCTGAGAGAACAGAGGTACTCAGTGAAGACCTGTTGCAGGTATTGTAACATGCTTCATATGTATTTTTTTAATGCTGTGACATGTGAGCTTTCTGAGGTTTGTGGAGAACCTGATGTGGGAGAAATACTGCASATGTCAGGGATGGAACCCTGGATTTTTCAGCACCTGAAAAAACAGGTATATTTTGAGTAGAAAAACTCAGTTACTTCTGTTTCTGAGTGCAATCACATGGCTTGGTAGAGTGGAGGAGGAACCATTCCTGCTTTTAATGAGATGAACAGGCCTGCTGTTCACCAGGAGCCATTGGTGCTGGTGATGTGCCAGTCTGGCTGGGGAGGATGAGGAAACCCTGCTGGGCACAGCTGGTTTCTGTCCTCACTGCTTTCACCTGGACACATCAACTGGGCCTTAAGAGAAGTGGCACAAAAATCATCCCAACTGCTCACTAATAATGTCTGTTACTGCTTCAAGTAGTGTACAAATGCTTCTTGTTTAGCTGTGATRCTTGTTCTCAGATTTGTCATGCTGACATCGATTTGTTTGCAGACCTGTCATCTCTGTGCAGATTTATCATCTCATCAAACACGACTTTCRTGGTGGAATTTAAGCTGCAGCTGTCACATTAGCAAGGGTGACTGATTGCATGGAGCAGATTTGCCTGCAGACTTGTCCCACGTAGTTGTCTTCCCCTGGTTGCTCTGTGAAGGGTTTGTGAAAGGAACACAAATCAGGGAGGGCAGTCAGGCTGTGGCTGCTCCTGGACTCGAGTGTGGTGCTCACTTTGGTCCATCACAAAGCAGCTCAGCCTGAGCTCAGGGCCTGAGGTGGGGCAGGGAGGTCAGGCAGGTGATGGAGGTGCCTCTGCTTCAGAGCTCCCCAGGTCCAGGAGGCAGCTGAGGGAGTGTGCCAGCCTTCAGACATGAATTCAGCACAAATACCCAGAATTGCAGRGTCCYAGACTGGTTTGGGCTGGAGGGGACCTCAAAGCCCACCCAGTGCCACCCCTGCCATGGCAGGGACACCTCTCACTGTCCCAGGCTGCTCCCAGCCCTGTCCAGCCTGGCCTTGGGCACTGCCAGGGATCCAGGGGCAGCCACCCTGTGCCAGTGTAATGGGGACCTGAAACATTTCACCCCCTTTTCAGGGGGTTGCTTTATTTAAACTAAAAATAATCTTCCCAGCTTGACAGTTCTGTTCTTAATTTCTGGGGAGGTGTGCAGCTCAGTGGCACAAAGGATGTTAARCACCTTGGTGGCCTGTGAGAGCCCAGCTGGTTTCTTGCTTAGCTGCAGAATAGTAACAAGAAGTGAAAGCCAAAAGCTCTGCTGCTCGTTGCCAGAAAAATTTTGCAAGCAAGGCTTTCCCAGGCCCCGAGCAGCCTGGCTACACCCAAGTGGAAGAATTTACTCACTTGTTTGTTTGCTCTTGGGGGCTTGAGCAGGGGCAGGAGGCTCTTATCTAACCCACGAGTTTGGAAACATGGTGCTGCTCACTTCACAAACATGGCTCACACTTGGGCTTTTTTATAGTTAGCCCAAGCTTTGCCACAGGATTGTTACAGCTTTTTTTTGTTCTGTTTTCTGAAGGGTTGTGCTCCATTTCAAGTGTGTGTTCAGTGTGTTTCATCTGAAGACAAGGGCTATAATTCAGTGCTCAAAAGGCCTYTACAATAGYCCTGCTTTCTGGCACGGCCCTGTGGCAGATAATAAAGCAATTGTGTGATGTTCTGTACTCTGGGGATGGCCTGAGGGGACAGACAGCGTGGCCCCTGGGTCACACTGTCACTTCAGAGGTGGCTTGAAGGAGATTAATGTCCTTTGTGGTGTTCCTGCCCTCTSTGCCCTAGAGAGCAGATCAGAGAGGAGAGCGTAGGGCTGAAGCTGTGGGGTCACATTCCTGCTGTCAGGCATGTGCCCTCCCTGCAGCTCAGGGTGCCTGCAAAGAGCCTTGGCAATGTGTGGGCTGCAGAGCTTCCCAAGGAGCCCCAGGCAGGGCTGCCCAGGCTGTGCCAGGGGCTCAGAGGTGCCTCAGCCCCAGGGTGGCACCTGCTCCAGGTGTGGGACACCCTGGGCTCAGCGTTAGAACTTTTATCTACCTGGCCTTGCAAAAGTGAATTCTTCTGTAACAGGAGGGTGGTTTAGAGTGTGCTGGTGGTGTTTGCTCCCTGGGAGGTGGCACAGGGTGCCCAGAGCAGCTGTGGCTGCCCCTGGATCCCTGGCAGTGCCCCAGGCCAGGCTGGACAGGGCTGGGAGCACCTGGGACAGCGGGAGGTGTCCCTGCCACTGGATGGGATTTAAAGTCCCTTCCTCCCCAAACCATTCCAGGATTTCATKTTGAAGATAACACAAGAGAAGTGAAGAATCTTAGCTGCAGCAATAGAGCACAAACAATACCTGCTTGTTCATTGATCTCCTTATGGACTTTTCCCACCTGGATTTAATTTTGAATCTGTTGCTCCATGCTCTGTAGATAAAAGGCAGAGCCTTGTGCTCTCAGAGCAATCTCTGGGCAGTTTCTCTGCAGCTTTTTCTACCCCAGTAGCTTTTTACTGATAGTTTTGAGCACTTCAACTTAGGTTCATTTTGTCCCCCTGAAAATACAATAAAAGTGATTTTAGAGCTGTGTCAAAAACTGGAATCTGTTCAGATTGTTTCTACAGATGAAATCTACTTTTTTTTTTTCCCTTGCTTTTTAAATAGAACCCATTCCAAAGGGCCTCCTGTTATTCTTGGTGAGTCATCAAAATGCAGATAAACAGCATTCTTTGGGTGCTGTGCTCTGAGAGCTCAGTGCCATGAGCAGTTCTGTCCCACTGCTCAWCTCTGTGTTTGTTTTTGGTGTTCTTTGAAATAAAATAGTCCAAATTCCTTGCTTAAAATCCCTTAAAAGAACAGTTTATCATGTATATATTTGTCCTATTCACAGACTGTGTATTAAGCCATGTTTGAATTAGATGCTGATAAACAGAACTCTTGTTTGGGCTTTGACTCCTATTTTTTAATTCCATATCCCATTTGAACCTCRGTAGTCTCTCCCTGGAAATTCTGTTTTGCTCAGCATGTGGGAGCTGTGTCCTTGTGTTTAACAGCSAGGGAAGGACATGCAGGAGGAGCTTGGAGTACAGGTTTGTACAGTGGGAAGGAGCTGTCAGATGTGTCTTCAGCACCTACTTCACAAGGTCACAGTGAAAATGATGAGTTTTCCCAGTTTTGTCTCTAAATCAGTGTCTTAGGTACCTGCATGTGCCATTCATCTCAGATGCCAAGTGCCACCCTGATTCCCTTTTGCCAAGCAGGACAATGCTTTTTCCCTTTCCCACTTTCCAGTGCCATGAGCTCTGACTGAATTTCTGTGCCACTGAAGAGAAAAACCGATTTCAGTTTCCCCCCAAGCATTTTTGCTGTCAGGCACTTCTGCTAAGCAGCTGCACTTCTTGTAAGCTGGAGAATTTGRGAAATCTGCAGCCCAGAGCGGCGTGTGGTACAGGGGGAAGGTTTTCTGCTGAGGCCAGGGAAATAACTTCTGGTTTTTGTGTTGTTTTCTCTTCCTCCCTGTGCCYGAGCAGATCGAGAGGCGGCTGGATGCCGTGAGGTCCGTGTGCCACCTGGCCCAGAAGAGGCTGATTGCCTGTCTGCAGGGCCAGCATGGCACTGACCCTGACAAGAGACACGTGAGTACAGCTGGGGGTGCCACCAGGGCAGCATGGCTCTGCCAGGACAGCAGCACAGCTCTGCCAGGGCAGCACGGCTCTGCCAGAGCAGCCCAGGGCAGCACAGCTCTGCCAGAGCAGCCCAGGGCAGCACAGCTCTGCCAGAGTGCCACCAGGGCAGCACAGCTCTGCCAGGGCAGCACGGCTCTGCCAGAGTGCCACCAGGGCATCACAGCTCTGCCAGGGCAGCATGGCTCTGCCAGAGTGCCAGCAGGGCAGCACGGCTCTGCCAGAGTGCCACCAGGGCAGCATGACTGCCAGGGCAGCTCACTGGTGACACCGCAGTGACACTTCAGTGAAACTTCAGTGAAACCCCAGTGACATCCCAGTGAAACCCCAATGAAACCCCATTGAAACTCCAGTGACACCTCAGTGAAACTGCAGTGAAACTCCAGTGACACTGCTGTGACAGCCCACTGACAGCCCAAGGAAACCCCAGGGACATCTCAGTGACAGCCAGTGACAGCCCAGTGCAACACCAGTGACAGTCCAGTTAAACCCCTGTGACAGTCCAGTGAAACTTCAGTGACACCCCAGTGCCAGCCCAGTGAAACACCAGTGCCAGGTCACTTGGTGTCCCTGCTGGGTGCTGAGGGCTCTCCTGCCCCAGCCAGGGCAGATGATCTGCAGCTCTGCCCCAGCCAGGGCAGATGATCTGCAGCTCTGCAGCTCTGCCCCAGCCAGGGGAGGTGATCTGCAGCTCTGCCCCAGCTCCTCAGGTCTGGAGCTGCCCTGGGCCCCTGACAGCTGAGCTGGCTGGAAATGCTGTTCTGTACCCATGTGGTTCTGCCCTCCCTAGCAAAGCTGCAGGTGGGTTTTCTTAGAGCATCAGAGCCAGAAAGAATTCACATTCACACTTTCCTTTTATTGAGTAACASAGACCTGGAGCAGGAGCACACAGGACAGAGAAGTGACAAGCTGGGTGCTTAAATCTCAGCTCAAAGCTGTTTATCTCTCCTTGGCAGTGGCTGAGATATGCTTTGGGCCAGTCATTCCAGCTAAAACTGAGAAGAAAGTGCTTTTCAGAGTGTCTGAGAACAGGAATCTTGGGGCTCAAAACTTTTTGTGACTTGGCATTTTCCTGGAGTCCAGAATGAGCTGTGTTTGTGTAATAGAAACCATGTGGAAGGGGAGCAGAACCTGAGAGGGGATGTGCTGGAAAGAGTGAGCAGCACCAAGCTAAGCACTGCTCCTTCTGTTCCACAGAAAAAACTTCCTCTAACAGCCCTGGCTCAAAACATGCAGGAGGGATCCATCCAGCTGAGTGATGAAACTCTGCTGGGGTAAGTGTTTGCCTTTTCCCTGACTTGCTGTCTGATGTCTTACTGCCTGCAGGGCTCTAATTAGAACCTCTGGGTGCACAGAGGCTGGTTYCAGTCTAATAAAACTTAATATTTCTAGATTCTTTCTCTAATCCAAAGGGAGAAACTGTGAGCAAGCAGTTTTTCTGGAATGATCTGGGGACAAGCTTTAGGCTGAATTACATTCCAGAGGATTCTGATTCTCTGCTATCATAAAAGCTTTTAAAATGTCTTTTTTGTTTGTGGGTTAGTAGAATTATCATCTCCATTTGAAGTTTAAAATGTTGTGTATTCTACAATTAAACTGCATTTTTATTTTAAACTGCATTCTGCAGGTTTGAATTGATGACTTAAAATAATATCAATCTGCATTAATGGCTCCTAGTTCAAAGTAGCCCAGATTTATCTATCCTAGAAAAGTGCTTATTTGCAATTAACAGGAAAGTGGCTGAAACAAATGAACCTCCCTGTGCTGARTTCCTGGAGCCAAGTGGGTTTTTTCATTGCTGGTGGGAATTCTTATGGAGACAGTGTAGAATGACCTCAGAAACCTCTGAGAACATATTTCTGAGCCACTGCAGGAGATTTAAACCTGGATAAAAATCTCACAGAATGGGGGTTTTCCTTATAACAAGCATAAAATGAAGGTCAGGTCATGGGTTTGGAGCCTGAGATGCTGGGGATGGGATTGCTGGGAGTTAGGGTGTTAAGACCTTCACGTTAAAGGGCCTTAGGAGCAAATGAAATACTGCATTGAGCAGTTTCTCTGTGAGATGGAGGGATGGGCTTGGAGATACTACATACTGAGTTCTGTGCCCTCAGGGCTGCTGTAATCACCTGGATGTCTGAAAGCCTCCAAAGTGTTGTCATGGCTCAGGAACTTAGRAGAAAAAGGTTTAATAACAGCCCTTGCCTGTCCCAGATAGCTCCARGAGAGCACAGAGCAGTTGGGTTCAGGCCATGGAGGGTTGCTTTGCTTTCTACAGCACAAAGCTCTGCAGAGCTCTGCTCTGCCTTCACTCTTCTTCAGTCAACAGCTGCCATGACAATTTCTGTAATTCTTACAGGAAAATGCTGGATACCTGTGGGGATGCAGAGAATAAACTGGCAATGGAGCTCTCCCAGCATGAAGTACAGATTGAGAGAGAAGTTATAGACCCACTGTGCCTGCTGACAGAGGTGAGACAGCTCAGCCTGAGAGGAGAGCACACCTGGATTGATGCATAAACTGAGCAAAAGTGGTTTATCTCAGTGCTGGTATTAAAAAACTGCTTTAAGGAGCCCTGTGTTASTGGTGGAAAGTGGGTATGAAACCTACAGCATGTAATTTGTTACAATGMACAATTTAAAATGGAATGTAAGCCCCTAATTCTCATTTCAGACAGAGATCCCAAACATTCAGAAGCAGAGGAAGCAGCTTGCAAAGCTGGTGCTGGACTGGGATTCTGCAAGGGGAAGGTAGGAGAGCATTTTAGTTCCTGTGTGCTTTTCTGTCCMTGTGAACTCCTTGTTGGCATCTCATGGCACCTGCTCTGCCCTGGTGCTTGCTCCTGAAATGCTGCTGTGAACAGGCAATAGGTGAAAAAAGACAAACTTACTTTTCAGTTACACCAGAAGAGGATCCACGACTGCTAGATCCAAACAGAATCAAGATTTCAGAGTTCTTACATGCCTGTATACAATTGGAAAAATGTTGGAAACTCATCCAGTTTCCAGTTCATACAAGTGTTTAATTTAAATAAGGAATCACTGAAGTTCTCAGCTTAARGAGGGAACAGGAGCTCTCTGTGTAGCCACACCAAGTGCTTTTACAGCCCCATTTGGAGCCATCTCCTTGGGAGGCTCCTGGGTCRTTCMTCTCACCCCTGAGTGCCTTTGGATGGTTTTGCCCTGCCCTAAGAACTGGGGGAGCCATTTTCAGCAYATTCCACACCCACGTTATGGGGCAGACACAGGATCCCTGGTGATTTTTATAGCTGCTGCTGGATTGTGTCAGCATGTCATGACTGGAACCTTTTGGTTCTGTTGGAAAACCTCTGGGACTGTGGGGATTGTTTCTTGTAGAGAGAAACCAATGCCAAGGGAGCCATAAAAGCAGATTTGTGTTGAATATTGATTCTCACAGAATGAAACTTTTCTTCCCCAGATACAACCAAGCCCACAAGACTTCAGGAACAAACTTCCAAGTGCATCCTTCAAAAATAGAATCTCTTAAGGAAGAGATGGATGAAGCTGGAAATAAAGTAGAGCAGTGCAAGGTAAGGACAGGATGAGTGTCCCTTCCACAGCTCCCATGGAATTGCCCAGTTGTGCAGCTGCAAATCATGTGGCTGTGACAGTGCCTGTCCTGGGGGCATTTTCATGGCAGCTGATCTCTGGATTGCTGTAGTTCAATGAGGAACTCCATCCAGGGTGTTTCTAAGTTGGGTATTGGGCATTTTCATGGCAGCTGCTCCCTGGATTGCTGTAGTTCAATGAGGAACTCCATCCAGGGTGTTTCTAAGTTGGKTATTGGGCATTTTCATGGCAGCTGMTCYCTGGATTGCTGTAGTTCRATGAGGAACTCCATCCAGGGTGTTTCTARGTTGGGTATTGGACATTATTTTCAGTTTCAGTCTGAGCCAGCTGTGTCCTGGCCATGAATGAATGCTCAGGGTGCCTGGGTGCTCCAGGCCATGGAGCAGCTGTGCAGTAGGAGGCACCTGGAGGAAACTGAAGCTGGGCCTGTGACACCTCCCAGGGCCTGTGACACCCCTGAGCAGCTCACATTCATTTTCACTTCTCAGCAGCAAATGCTCCAKTGAGTACTGAGAACTGAAACCGTTTTTATTAGCACTTGTCTTTGAGTGCTATAAATAGCTGGACTGAATGGCAATATGTCCTTGACCGAAGGGGGCAAATTGCTTTGCTGCATAAACCAGAGTTAAGATTCTGAAATCATTTTGAAGAAATGATTGAAGCTTGAAGAGCTATTGGAGCAGAGCAGGTGCATTACAGCTTCTCAGTTCAAACTTCCTGCAGGCAAAATGAACACAAGGGATGTGTCTGTGTGATTTGAGATGAGTAACTGTGCTGTCCTGGTTTGCATGTTCCCCACAGGATCAGCTGGCTGCAGACATGTACAGCTTTGTGTCCAAGGAGGGGGAGTACGCCCGCTGCTTTGTCACGGTGAGTGCTGCCCCTGGGCTCTGCYTCTGCACAGCTGGGCACACACACTGCGTTCTCAGRGGTGGCATTTGTGTGCTAAACCTTTAGTCTTGTCTTATGTGCTCATCAGAAGCTAATGCTCTTTTTGTTTTTAAAATGTGGCTTCTGTTCTCAGTTATTAGAAGCACAAGCAGATTACCATAGAAAAGCATTAGCAGTCATAGAAAAGGTCCTACCCGAAATTCAAGCCCATCAAGGTAAAGTAACCTGTGCTCTGGCTGATGCTTCTCCTTGCCTGTGCCACCTATGCACAATATTCTCCTCCTCTATCTTGATTCTCTTGCATGCAGACTGATTTAATGAGGCCATTTTGATCTGCTTAACAATTTTACATTCCCGAGCATAATTCCATCTTCCTGTTCTCCAGAGTTCCCCAGCCATGTTTAACACACTAATCAAATATTAATTAAGGATCTCTCTGATACCCAGGAGGGTAGAGGAAGGATTTTTCTRTTTGCTTAGCTGTTTTCCTKGTGCCCTTTTGCTGAGTCACAGCTGGCTCTTCAGGCCAATGGAAGTGTCACTGTGAATTGGTTCTTGAGTGATTACAGGTGATTATCAGGAAAACTCCATGGATTTTAAGGAGCTGGATTTTTTTTCCCCTCATTTTGTGCAGTCCTCTTCCCCAGTGTGCACTGYGTGCAGGGAAACAGAGAGTTTGGGTTCTTGTGCTGATTATCAGCTGTTWAAAAATGGAATTGTACCTTCATTTCTTCCCTAAGAAGAGCTGGAACTGCTGCTAAGCTTCCACTGTCAGGGGACTTTGTTTGTGATGAAGATGCACTGTGTGTTTTGGAAACTACTCCCCAAAACATTGGCTGTGCTGTCCCTGAATCTTTGGAGCTGTAGGTGAACAGAGTCTGAGGGAAAATACAGTCTGAGCTGAGGAAGGCTCAGGTATCTTCAGCTGATGCAGGTTGTTAAAGATGAACCAATTCAATACATAAATCAGTGGGAGCATTGTGGAAAAAGGTGTGGGATATCTGTACTCTGTGGGAGAGGAGGTGATGCTGCTACAGCAGCAGGGCTGTGCAGAAGGTTCTTTGTGGATATGGCTGCTTGAAATTTGTTATTTTTGCATGGAAAGTTGGGACAGAGCAGCTGAGCAGCAAAGGYTTCAGAACTGGCCTCCCTAGAAGGGGCTGGGAGCCATGGTGGCCAAGTGCTGAGTGCAGGGAGTTTCTCACCTTGTGTTCCTAGCTGCAGTGTCAGTTAGAATCCCATAAAGGTTTGGGTTCAAGGGACCCTAAASCCACCCAGTGCCASCCCTGCCATGGCAGGGACACCTCCACTGTCCCAGGCTGCTCCCAGCCCTGTCCAGCCTGGCCTKGGGCACTGCCAGGGATGGRGCTGGGACTCTGAACAAGTGCTGAGCTTTCTTTTCCTRATGTTTGCTGTAATTTGCAGAGGTTGGGAA
Source organism: Sporophila hypoxantha (assembly GCA_002167245.1). Lineage (NCBI taxonomy): Eukaryota > Metazoa > Chordata > Aves > Passeriformes > Thraupidae > Sporophila > Sporophila hypoxantha. The sequence goes on from NDFG01000080.1 coordinate 1,075,145, forward strand.
TTGCCATGTGCATCTCATGGCGTGCTAACAAATGAGAGGGACTAAAACAGGACAAGGGAGGTGATTGATGTGGTTTTGTAAAGAAAAGGGGTGAATTAAATCCTTTGCAGAAACACTTTGCCTTCAGAGCMCTCTTTGAAGTCCTCTGAAGTATTTGTCCTTCTTGGCCTCTTTTCCACATAAAAGAAATAACACATCTGTACTAACAATAACCTTTTACATCTGCATTTTTTCAGTTAAAGTAGCAGAAATGGGTCAGAACATAGATTACAGGAAAGAAGAAATTCACATTCAATTTGGAGAAATTTGTGCAAATTGGAGTTAAACAAGAGGTGAAGAATTAGATTGAAAATTTGAATGTTATGGTGCTGGGCTGTTACCATGGTAGCTCTGATGTGATACCCTGGGGCTGTTAACATCCATTGTAATTTGCTGATGTAAGGGATCAAATTTAAGGAATAAAACAGYTCAATTTTTATTCACCATAAATACAGTTAAAACCAAAATCAGCCCAGGTCATGCAGTCTGGACAAAATTTTCCTCACAGATTCTTGCAGAGCCAAATCAGTGCTACTGGAACGTGCRGCCTTGTGCTGGCACTTGTTGAGGTTTGTTATTTATAATTCCAGTTACACACAGAATTTGTATGTGATATTCCATCCAGAAAGATGCAGAAGTATTTTTTTCTYGACCACCAGCAGCTCATTTTCTCTTTGCTCATGATCCAAGGGACTTTACCAATCAAGGGCTGTAAAACTCCTGCTGTAGCCTGAGCGTTTCTGTGCTGTACTAGAGGCTTTCTTCTCTTCTTGCCTGGGCTGTAATTCAAGGCTTTGGTAGATATCCTGCTCAGTGTTTTGATACTCTCCAACTTAGACAAATGGACTGAAAAACCAGCYTTTGGAACTCCCCTGGAAGAGCACCTGAAGCGCAGCGGGCGGGAAATCGCCGTTCCCATCGAAGCCTGTGTCATGATGCTGCTGGAAGCTGCAATGAGAGAGGAAGGTGGGTGATGCCAGATCACAGGGTGAGAGAGGAGGTGGGTGATGCAGGATGAGAGAGGAGGTGGGTGATCCAGATCACAGGGTGAGAGAGGAGGTGGGTGATGCCAGGGATGAGAGAGGAGGTGGGTGATTCCAGATCACAGGGGTGAGAGAGGAGGTGGGTGATTCCTGGCCAGATCACAGGGGTGAGAGAGGAGGTGAGTGATCCCAGATCACAGGGGTGAGAGAGGAGGTGAGTGATGCCAGATCACAGGGGTGAGAGAGGAGGTGGGTGATTCCAGATCACAGGGGTGAGAGAGGAGGTGGGTGATGCCAGGGGTGAGAGAGGAGGTGGGTGATCCCAGATCACAGGGGTGAGAGAGGAGGTGGGTGATTCCTGGCCAGATCACAGGGGTGAGAGAGGAGGTGGGTGATGCCAGATCACAGGGGTGAGAGAGGAGGTGGGTGATCCCAGATCACAGGGATGAGAGAGGAGGTGGGTGATGCCAGATCACAGGGATGAGAGAGGAGGTGGGTGATGCCAGGGATGAGAGAGGAGGTGGGTGATTCCTGGCCAGATCACAGGGATGAGAGAGGAGGTGGGTGATTCCAGATCACAGCCCAGGAACGGGGGAAAGAGGGCCTAGTATCTCATAAACCTGGGTCTGTTTGTTATTATGTTGCTTAACTAACTTCTTCATTTAGTAGTTGGTAAATGTTTTGCAACAGGATAACCTCAGCACTGTGTGAAGTATTTTGGAAGTGGATGCACATACAATGAAATCAGGGGTGTGCCAAGGGTGGGACAGAGCTGAACCATGGTCAAGTGGGCGTGACAGGGCACATGAAGGGCCAGCTGGGTCATTGCTGTCAGGGAAAGGCACCAAAGCTGGAGTGCTCTGTTGTGAAACTGTGCCAATGTGTGGTTACCAATCAATGCATTTTATTTCTCTGATGCAGGGCTTGTTCAGAATTGCTGCTGGAGCCTCCAAGTTAAAAAAGCTGAAAGCTGCCCTGGACTGTTCCACATCCCAGCTGGATGAGTTTTACTCAGATCCCCACGCYGTGGCAGGTATTGGGGTGTTCTGAATGCAAACCAGGTGTAAATKGRCACAACACAGGTTCCTGCTGTTCAGGGGCTGATCTCCACAGTKACACTGGGAGAAGGGACAGTCAGTGGAAAGTTCACTGCACAGTTTGACACATATAAGTGTAGGGTGCCCATGCTGATCCCAGCTGCTGTGTTTGTAATAATGGTGTGTAAAATTCAGGTGATCACAATGGCCCAGCTRCCACATCTCTCATGACAAGAGTGTTAACCTGGTCAGGGTAGGTTAGAGCTGTGTTAGACCTTCAGTACATCTTTATAAGAAGTCCTTTGTCCTGAAGAGATGATTCAGAGTTTTACAGCATGTTTCTGTCAAATTGCACCAATTCYTGACAGACCCTTTGTGCTGAGGTCTGAGCAGCTCCACTGTGCAAGTGTCAGGCCTTGCCACTTTCCCTGGTACTTGGAATTCCCTGCACAGATCAAACTGCAAAGTGAGGGCAGAATTTTCTCTGAAGTGTGCAAGCAATGGCTGAGGAGCCAATCTGTCCCTGTCTGCATTGCAGGTGCCTTGAAATCCTATCTGAGGGAGCTGCCAGAGCCTCTCATGACCTACAGCCTGTATGAGGAGTGGACACAAGCTGCCAAGTAAGCATGCTAGAAATAGCTATGGAGGAAGTCATGCTGCATATCTCTGGTAAATTTGATTCTTCACAGATGAATTCGAAAGAAACAGCCAAGCTCACACAGTTATTTATTATTTCACTAAKGGGTATTTTGTATAACAAATTATTTTAAATAATAAATAGCTTAATAAAAATTGCACAAAATGGGGTGAAATATCTACTTTGTTTAACTCTTAGGGCTGCTTCAAGCTGCTGGCTGCACAGTATTGATGCTMAAGCAGTTTTGTTGCAGGTAGAGATAATTCAGGGATCTGACAAGCAGGTTACTGMTTATTTGGCATAAATGGAAGTTGATACCATCATCTCTTTGTCACTGCAGGAGCTAATTCCTGCCCTGAAAGTAAGATGTCATGGCATTTTTTTGTCCTTTCAGTATTCAGGACCAGGATAAGAAGCTGCAGGAGTTATGGAGGATTTGTAACAGATTACCTGAGCATTACCGTGTTAACTTCAGGTAGGTGTGAGCATCTCTTAGCTCAGCTGCTTGGCACCTCAAAGCCAATTAGACTAAACTCTAATCCAGGTGTGCTGTTCTGGCCAAATTCAGTGAGATTTATAAAAGTACCTCTTGTTTCATGCAGCAGTGACCATTCATAGGTGGTGTCCTCAGATTGATTCCCTATTGGCTTTCAGGAAATAGTGATGCACAGAGCCTTTCTACTTAAGGCTCATGCTCTGCTCTTTGCTGTACTTTCCAGTCTTAGAAATCACCTGGATCTGTCTTAAACATCTCATTTTTCCTTTTGGTTTTGTGTTTTGGAAATGAACCGGAGCAAAACCAGCTCTGRTGATTCCTGGAAGCRTGGAATTTCCATCRCAGGACATAAAACTAGCTGAAATTAAGGGTTTTTCTCTGGAAGTATAATATTTCTGTGGTTCTGTTTTGCTAAGATGGGAGCTGCTTTCTTTGCTACCCAGTTCAACTTTTATGAGTCAGGAGCAGAAGCTTTGGGCAGCTGCCAAGCAAGAAGGCTGCTCATCTCATTTCCRTCTTGTTGGGAGCTCTCTGTACAAGCTCTTGAATTTTTATTTACTTGTTTTCAACAAGAAACGCTCATGGTTCCTGCTCTTTAATTATTTCTTTCCTTTTTGAAGGTATTTAATCAAATTTCTGGCCAAGCTTGCCCAGAACAGTGACGTTAACAAAATGACGCCGAGCAACATCGCCATAGTCCTGGGCCCCAACTTGCTGTGGGCAAAGAATGAAGGGTGAGTTCTTTTAAGAAAGCTACAAAGCAAAATTGATAGGTTTAAATCCTTTAGCAAGGAATTTAGCAATTCACAGCAACAGACTGTTTACCTAAAAAATATTTTAAGTGTTCTTTCAGCCCATGCCTCRAGGTCCTTTGAGGCAGGAGGGTTTTMGGGGTGTTTCCAAAAGCTCTGAATGGTCTGGAGTCCAGCACAGTTGCTCTTTCTCTGGTACTGAGGAGCTGATCCATCATGCTTAGCCTAAGTTGTTATTTAGGTCATCTGAMTTGATTTTAATTTTCTTACTTTGATGGAAGTCTGAATAAAGCATTGCTCAAATCATTCCTGCAGATCCCTTGCAGAGATGGCGGCAGCCACCTCGGTGCATGTGGTGGCRGTTATTGAGCCCATCATTCAGCACGCAGACTGGTTCTTCCCTGGAGGTGAGTTCTGCCACAGCCCAGCAGTTTTACACTGCCCTCCAGSTCAGCCTCAGTGGCTTGTGCAGGGAGGCACCCTTGGGATGTGTGTGTGTGTCTGAGGAGGCATTCTGTCTGTCCCTCTTCAGATGAAGATTTCAATGTGTCTGGGGCGTTTGTGGCAGTTCCTGCTGTAAATTCCAATCACTTGTCACACACTGGGAATGACTATGAATGTGGGACCCTGGAGAGGAAGAGGCCTCTGAGCATGACTGTGATGGAAGGGGATTTGCTGAAGAAGGAAAGGTAGGTGTAATCCTCACCTTGGGGGTCCACTACAGCCCTCTTCCAATGAGGCTTCAATCAGACACCTCCACTGGTGTCAGGAGAGGAATTTCATGGMAATGCTGTAGATAACAATAGTGATTTATTCCCTGTTGTTGCAGCCTGAGGATGGCTCAAAGGTAATGTACTGTTACTTCCTTCCAGTTACACTCCATGCATGACAAATCCCAAGCAGATATTGCTGCTCCCAGTCTCCATTCTCCTGTACACAYTGGGGGTGGTGTGAGATTCACTGGAACAGAAGTGTCTGCAGTAGCCTCTCTCAGTCTCTAACTTCTGGTATCCCATGGCTTCTCTTTCAAAGCCCATAAGCTGAGGTGGTGTTACCTGGTGCCTTCATGATAAGACTTCTGAGTTGATGATGGTACAGTATTGCCACAGCAAGCAGTAGAATGCTGAAAACTCCCAGTAAAACGTGCTGTTTCCCATATAACATGTACTGTAACGTTCATTTTTATCACTCATCATGAGTATTCAAGTGATGTGCTTGTTTTTAGCTGTTAATGCAAATGTTGTTACCTGTTAGCTGTGACCAGCCACATGCAAATTTGTCAGCACTCACAGAGGGAGAAGAAAATCAGTTCAAGATTCAGTGTTTAACACAACAAGAATRAAATAATTTCTAGAATGAATGTGCTGTATGCATTCTAAGATCTGTTAGAGTTGGGGTCTGTTTCTCTACTGTTCTCTTTGAAACACAAATAGAATGATTTGGGTTGGAGAGGACTGTAAGGATCTCTCATTCCAGCCCCCAAATCACAGCCTGTATCCAGTAGCTTTTTTTTAAATCTCTGCTGCAACTTAGCGTGTGATAGAAACAAAATTCATGTGGCAGAATACATTTAGTGAGGAGCTACCRTGGTATGTGAGGAAATGTCTGTATTTACATGTGAGATCTCGAGTGCTCTGACCTCACTGTCATCAGTGTTTGTCTCCAGATGTCATTGAGTCGTTTGTTCCCTGCCGTTGAGCTTATCCCTCTGTGGGGATAAGCCAAATCCTGTTGCATGTCTTAACCTTGCTGGTGTTGGGCAGCCAGTGGAGGCGTCTAACAAACATCATGGTGTAGTTGCAGTCAGTGGAGCTCTAACATCATGGTGTTGTGCAGGTCAGTGAGGGCTCTAACATCATGGTGTTGTGCAGCCAGTGCAGGCTCTAACATCATGGTGTTGTGCAGCCATGGGGCTCTAACAAACATCATGTGTTGTGCAGTCAGTGAGGCTCTAACATCTGGTGTGTGCAGGCCAGTTGCAGGCTCTAACCATCATGGTGTTGTGCCAGTGCAGGCTCTAACATCATGTGTTGTGCAGCCAGTGGGGCCTAACAAACATCATGGTGTTGTGCAGTCGTGCAGCCTCTAAACATCATGTGTTGGGCAGCCAGTGGGGCTCTAACATCGTGGTGTGGTGCAGCCATGGCTCATGAAGCTCTAACATCATGGTGTGTGCAGTGCAGCTCATGGTGGCTCTAACATCATGGTTTGTGCAGCCAGTGGGGGCTCATTGGAAGCTCTAACATTGTGTGTGGTGCAGCCAGCAGAGCTTTCCTTGTCGCTGCTTTGCATGTGGGGGTTTGTCTGGGGGTGGGACACCCCGAGTCCTGCTGCAGCAGCCCCTGGGGTGGCCGCCTGCTGTGTTCACTCTCTGTTCTCTCTGTAGCTTTGGTGTGAAGGTGCTGGAGCTGTCTGTGACCCCGCGGCGGTGTGGCACAGTGAGCAGAAAGCTCACCTCGCCCGCTTTCCAGCCGCCCCTGCCGCCCTGCGAGCCCCCGGGGGCTGAGCCCTGCCCGCCCTCGGCGGCTGAGCCCGGCCCCGGGGCTGGCCCCGCTCCCTCTGCTGCCCCAGCAGAGCAGCCCCCGGCTCCAGGCACTGAGGATGCCAGGTAAGAGGCACGGCTTGCACTGGCAGCGGCTTGGCAGCGGCTCTGGCAGCCACCTGGTGTCACCTGTGCCCCTGGGATGTGCCCTGCAAGTGTGGGCAGCACTTGCCACCTGTGCCCCTGGGATGTGCCCTGGCAGGTGTGAGCAGCACTGCCCTGGTGCCACCTGTGCCCCTGGGATGTGCCCTGGCAGGTGTGAGCAGCGCTGCCCTGGTGCCACCTGTGCCCCTGGGATGTGCCCTGCAGGTGAGGGCAGCGCTGCCCTGGTGTCACCTGTGCCCCTGGGATGTGCCCTGGCGGTGTGGGCAGCGCTGCCCTGGTGTCACCTGTGCCCCTGGGATGTGCCCTGGCAGGTGTGGGCAGCACTGCCCTGGTGTCACCTGTGCCCCTGGGATGTGCCCTGCAAGTGTGGGCAGCACTTGCCACCTGTGCCCCTGGGATGTGCCCTGCAGGTGTGGGCAGCACTGCCCTGGTGCCACCTGTGCCCCTGGGATGTGCCCTGCAGGTGTGGGCAGCAGTGACCTGCAGGAGCTCTCCTGGCATGGGTATGGCTCCACAATTGGGCTTCTGAAATAACACACTGAATTGGTCTTGCACACAGAATTGGTCTTGCAAAATACCATCCATGGTTCTGCAATTCATCTGCTAATATAACGTACACAGTTCTGTCTGTTCTGGAGCTCATCTTCTAATACTCTGCAATTCTTGGGGGAAAAAATGATGATGATGAAAAATACACTCTGTTTCTGCTGCCCACACTGACCCTCCCAGGTCTGGAGATGTGCACACAGGTGATACCAGTTTGCTGCTGAAAGAGCAAAACTTAGAGTGGCAATACCAGAAACCTGTTGGTCTTGTTTGTTGTKTCTTGTTTGTTGTTATCTGTTTGTCTTGTTTTGTTTATTTGTCTGTAGCAGGTGTTAGTGATGAGCAGACTTGCTTACTAGAGAACTGGCAGTCAGTTTATCATATTTCAGGATTAGTTCCTTTAGGACAASTAGGTACACAGGCTCTTTGCTATTTAATTTCTCTTGAAGCTCTGTGCTTGTGTCCCTGAACTCCAAGGCTAATTGCAGCAGCTGACTTCCTCCTGTGAGGGGTGGAAGCAGCACTTTGCTGTCAGCTCCTCAGTGCTCTGAGAGCTGTGACAARCCACGTGTGAAGCCTGCAGTGCCTCCAAATGTCAGCCTCAGGGTGAAGCCCCACCGTGGGGTTTGATGCAGCACTGACTCTGTGCACAGAGCTCGTTCTCAGGTGACATATTTACAAAACCTGCTCGTTTGGAAATCCCCTGCACAGCAGTGTTTCCTTTACAGATGGTTTTTGTGGTAGAGGCAGCTGAAAATAAACCTCGGGGGTCATGTCTGAAAGTTGCACTTAAAATCTGCACAGGCTCTGTGCAAGTACTCACAGTTTGTTATCAGCACCTGGAGAAACAGGGACTGCAAAGTGCCAGTGGAAGTGAATAGTCAGTCCTTTGGAGGGCTGGATTGCTGCAGGTGACTCTAAATACCAAGCAGTGAGAGAAGCCTGCAGGTGCACGGCCACAGGAGGGACCCTGCCCAGACCCACCCCAGCTGGCTCCTCCTCCATCACTCCATCATGCCCATCAGCCAGCACTGCCACAGCGTTCTCCACTGAGCCATCAAGTGCCACATCCACGTGTTTTGAGCACTTCARGGGCTGTGACTCCACCACTTCCCTGGGCACCTGTGCCAGGGCTCGACAAGGCTTTCCATAAAACTGTTCCCTCTATCTGATCACAGCACGGTTTGTAAGGGAGCAGCTGCAGCTGAGCCAGACAAGCCATCACGGTTACAGCCATCTCTAACGCGGGCTCTTTCATTTTCATTTGCAGCGCCTCCAAGTGCAAGGAGAGCACGAGTGCAGGCACTCCTCCCCCGGTGAGGAACGGCCAGGCAGGCCCAGCCCCGGGCCAGGCAGCGCCCAGCAGCTCCCAGCTCGGTGTCAGCCAGCCCCAGAACGCTGCTGGGCCCAGTCCCCACGCCCTCAGGAGAGGTGGGTGTTCATTGCTTTCCAAGCCACTGTGTTCCAAGCCTTGAGGTGCTGCAGAAATGCTGCTGAAATCACTTWATCAGCATCTCTGCCCTTACACAGACAGCASTTTAATCTGTTGGCTTGTCCCCAGGGCCTGGCTGTAAGGCAGCTGTGACTTTTGGACTCTCTGAATGGTGACAGYGTCACCAGTGCTGTTTAACAAACTCTCAAAAGCTATTGATCAGTAAATGCTTGTACTTGATAATGCACCACTTYATTTTGATAACATAGCTGGGGTTTTTTTGTGCTGCTGATTGTTTTCTTTGGGAGCTTGGTTTGGAATCGTAGAATCCCAAAATGCTTTGRGTTGGAAGGGACCTTAAMACTCATCTTGTTCTGTCCTCTGCCATGAGCAGGGMCACCTTCCACTGTCCCAGGCTGCTCCAAGCTCCATCCAGCCTGGCCTGGGACATTGCCAGGGATCCAGGGGCAGCCACAGCTGCTCTGGGCACCCTGTGCCAGGGCACAACAATTCCTAATTCCCAATATCCCATCCATCCCTGYCCTCTGGCAGTGGGAAGCCRTTCCCCRTGTCCTGTCACTGCCTGTCCTGTAAAACCCCAGTCCCTGATGCTGACATGTCCCCTTCTCTCTCCACAGCTATGAAGAAGCCTGCACCAGCCCCCCCCAAGCCAGCCAACCCCCCCCCGGGGCAGCCAGGCAGCCAAAGCTCTTCCCCAGCTGCTCAGCCTCCTTCTGTCTCTCCAAAACCCCCGGCCAGAAGCTCCTCTCCTCCTGCTCAACACGCGGCCCCAGGAGCAGCCCAGAGCCCCTCTCCCTGCCAGGTGTCTGCACCTCGCAGATACTCCAGCAGCCTGTCCCCTCTGCAGGCTCCCAGCCACCCACCCCCGCAGCCCCCAGCGCAGGCAACTCCTCCCCTGCAGCCCAAGGGCAGCAGCAGCAGCAGCAGCAGCAGCAGCCAAGCATCTCCCGGTGAGCAGGATCAGCCCCCCTGCTCCTCGTCCGTGCCCCTGCCGCAGACCCCCACCCCTCCCGACACGCCCCCGCTGGGCAAGCACCCGGGCAGTGCCCCCGCCGTGCCCCCCGAGCCCTGCCCGGCCCCCTGCCCGCCCCAGGGGGGCACCTTGCCCCGGCCCCGGCCCGTGCCCAAGCCCAGGAACAGGCCCAGCGTGCCGCCCCCGCCGCAGCCGCCTGCAGACGGGACTGCTGCAAACCCCCCAGCAACGGCCTCCAGAATAGTCACAGGTGAGTGTATCCCCCTCCCCGGGCTGCTGGGTCTGGGGAGTGGCAGGGCACGAAGCACCGACGGAGTGGGGGCAGCTGGGAGGCACAAATCTCACTTAAATACTCACAGCTCATTCCCAGTTAGTGAGAGTGGGGGAGCTGGGAGGCACAAATCTCAGTTAAAACTCAAGCTCATTTCACTTAGTGCCACCAAGTACTTGATGGAGCTGGGGGTCGTGGGCAAGCACAAGTCTCAGTTAAAATTACTCACAGCTCATTTCCACTTAGTGCCCCCTCCAAAGTACTGATGGAGTGGGGGGAGCTGGGAAACACAAATCTCAGTTAAAATACTCAAGCTCATTCCCTGTTAGTGATGGAGTGGGGGAGCTGGGAAACACAATCTCAGTTAAAATACTCAGACGCTTCATTCCTGTTAGTGATGGAGTGGGGGGCTGGAAACACAAATCTCAGGTTAAAATACTCAGAGCTCATTTCAGTTGGTGCCCACCCAAGTACTGATGGACTGGGGGGAGCTGGGCGCACAAATCTCAGTTAAAATACTCAGAGCTCGTTCCCTGTTAGTGCCACCCAAAGTACTGATGGACTGGGGGAGCTGGGCAGCACAATCTCAGTTACAATACTCAGAGCTCATTTCCACTTAGTGCCCCTCCCAAAGTACTGATGGACTGGGGGGAGCTGGGAAACACAAATCTCAGTTTAAAATACTCACAGCTCGTTCCCTGTTAGTGCCCACCCCAAAGTACTGATGAGGCTGGGGGGAGCTGGGCAGCCACAAATCTCAGTTAAAATACTCACAGCCCATTTCCAGTTAGTGCCATCCAAAGTACTGATGGAGCTGGGGTGTTGTGCAAGCACAAATCTCACGTAAAATACTCAGAGCTCATTCCCTGTAGTGCCCCCTCCAAATACTGATGGAGCTGGGGTAGTGGGGAAGCACAAATCTCAGCTAAAATACTCAGAGCTCATTTCCAGTTAGTGCCCACCCCAAAGTACTGATGGAGCTGGGGGGTAGTGGGGAGCACAAATCTCAGCTAAAAGATACTCAGGCTCATTCCTGTTAGTGCCCATCCCAAAGCACTGATGGAGTGGGGGGAGTGGGAAGCACAAATCTCAGTTAAAATACTCAGAGCTCATTTCCAGTTAGTGCCCATCCCAAAGCACTGATGAGGGCTGGGTCGTGGGGAAGCACAAATCTCAGTTAAAATACTCACACTCATTCCCAGTTGGTGCACCCAGTGCTTCGCACACGAGGGTGTCCTTCCTCAGGCTGAGGTGTTTGGGGGCAAGTGGAGATGAACTTTTGTTGGTTTTTTCATTCCTGTTTGGAAGCTTAACACTGTGACAGCAGCTCCAGCTCAGCATCTTGGCAGTCAATTCTGCTTGGACATCTGTTGCCAAAAAAGCAAATATTTAGAGGAGGGAGAAGATGTAGCCAAGGATGGTGGATTTCAGCACATACTGAGATAAGAAAAGGGCACAAGGGGTCACTGACACGTGTTCTAGTAGGYAAAACATGCAGAGAATGTTTTACCTTATGGGAACAGAGCCTTCTGATGTACATTTAAGTTGGACATCCAGAAGCTGAAGAATCAGCTGTATTAAACTGTATTTCTTTGGTCAGGATTTATAGAGCTCACATTTTAAGTGCAGTCCTTGTTTTAAGACAGCCATGAAGTAAAGAGACTTTTGTCTTCTCACAGAAGCTTCATGAAGCTTGTAGTTACCAGTTTGGTTGGGATAATGTTACTTTAATAAAGTTTATTTTTTTTAAATGTAGTTGCTGAGGCCATTCAAAACCAGCAGATTCTGGAATGTTTTCCTGCTGAGTCACTGCTTATTCTGGGAAATTCTGAAGGGAGAGATAATGTGGGAGACTAATGCTTTTAAATCTACTTATAATTAATAATGGTTGGAACTTTCCCATGACACTGCAGCTTCTCTAGAATTAGACTAATGTGTTGGAATGCAGAGTATCAATTCTGTTGCCTAACAGCTCTACCCCAATGCCTTCACAGGTGGGGATGGTWACTGCGAATAAGGTTTGTACTCACAGAGCCTGCAGCTCAACTGCTCCTGTTTGTAGCTTGAGTTCAGACCTGTGCTTGGAACTGTGCTCTGTGCCCTGTGTCCTCACCCCTGTGTAGGAACTGTGCTCTGCCAGCTCTGTCCCTCGTCCCTCCATAGCATTCTGCCTGCAAGAGGGTTCAAGGCTCTGCTGCTCAGCTGTGATAGCACTGTGGACATTCAGTTATTCCTTAAGTCCCTGGAAAGAATTAACTCTTCACACCAGGCCCCCAGAGTTATCCCCAGCTCAGGTGTGACGGGTGACCCATTTCCAGCAGGTTTGTTCTCCTCACTGCAGACAAATACRACTTTTCCTACAACTTGGTGGTTTGTGGTTACCTTTTAATGTAGCTCTCACTTTAGCTTTGCAGTTATTTTTAACCACCTGGGTTTTTTTTTTGCAAAATCCAGGCTGATGTGACTAAACCCATGGCAGAACAGCAGCTGCACCATGGCACGCTGGCTTCCAGCCTCCCTGGGGGCTCTGCCTGCTCAGTCCCACTCATGGCCACCCCTCTCATGTCCCTGCTGGGGTGGGAGCTCCTGGCTGCTGCTGCTGCCCCCTGAGCTGTGGCACAGCTCAGAACTGCCTGCCTGAGGTACAGCAGGACAGGACCCTGAAATCAGTGTTTCACTGAGCAGTCAGGCTGGAAATCACTCAGGTTTGGGGTTTCTGTTAATTGGAGAAAGAGGTGGCCTGGAGGCTGCCCCAGATCCCTGGAAGTGGCAAGGCCAGGTTGGGTGGGTTTGGAGCAACCTGAGATAGTGGGRGGTGTCCCTGCCCATTATGGGGCTCCATGAAGAAACCTGCAGTAAATGAGCTGCTTAACCAACTGAAAAGTAGCTTTGATTCTTAAAATAACTGGCTTCTGATTGTACTTTTGTCAGTATCTTTAAAATAAGGGGATAATTTATTCCCAAGCTGAAGTCAGAAGTGGGGCTGGGCTCTGAATCCTGCCAGYKCTTYRCAATGAAGTTAAAGCAGCAGCTGTGCTAATGAGTCAAACTTCAAGGAAAGACTTAATCTAAATTTCCAAGTSTTTCACAGTTTGACCATATTTATTTTCATTTTAGGGTTTTCCTGGTTTTGAGGAAATTGCTTCAGTGATAGCAGACAGGGAGGGTTTGTTTTACCCCAATGTAATGGGAGAAATCCTTATCTTGTAATTAACATCCAGCTGGGGCTGCCTCATTAGAATTGGGCTTGGGAAGCACCTGCCAGAGGGGGCTGCAMAGCAGAGCAGATAGCCCAGGTGTGTGCTGTAAACACAGCATGGGAGCTGCCATGCAGGAAACTGGGAAAGGAAAGCTGCTGAGGGAGGATTCTCTCCAAAACTGGTGAAGAGACCTAGAAGATCCAGCCTGTTCAGCTARAATCCCCCTGGGGAGGATTGAAATGACACTCAGGCTCACCTCCAGCAGAGCACTCYGTGCTAAAGCATCCACCTTTTCCAGACCAATGTGTTTTTAAAGGGTTAATAATCTGAATTAACACCACCACCTGTCACATAAGAGTGTCTGCTCTAATATTCACACCTGCACATACAAGCACTTACAGACTCACTAATTCACAATGTGCAGCTGCTGGTTTTAATTTGAACCTTAACRAGTGGAATGAGGGAACAAAATTAAGGTGCCTGCAAACCTCATACTGATCCCTGAACAGGAATCCTGAGCTGTCCTCAGGACACTGTTAACTCCTTTGTCCATGTACTGGGCTTTAGTAATGCCTCAAAATTCTATTTATGGTGTTCGAGTAAGAAGCCCTAGAATRTTCTAATCAAAGGTTTTATTAAATAATCCAGATGTTTGACCAGCATTCAGTAGGAACTGTATTGGCAAGTGCAATGGTAAGGAAAAGGCCCCTGATTGGCCGACACTGCTGCTAATTGCTAATTGCTAATGATGCGTGTGCTAACTACTAACCCCCCCTCCCAGTGCCCTGCTGTGTGTGTCCCTGGCATGGCCAGAGAGGGGCTGCCCCTGCTCCATTAACCCACTAAGCCCTGGAGAGCAGAATGTGAAGCTCTTGGTGTCTCTGGCCACTGTCACCTCGTGCTGTGTCTGTGCACACACCCRGAGCTGCTGTGTTCGTGCAGAGGTTCCTGCTGTACCCGGGGTCACTGCCCTGTCCTGTGTCACCAGCGCTCCCTCCCCGTGTCACAGCCTCCAGCGTGGCTGCCCCAGGGGYTCAGGCTGCTGGCAGTGTCCCTGCCCATGCAGAGGGTGGGGTGGGATGGSATTTAAGGTCCCTTCAGCCCAAACCCTTCTGGGGTTCTGTGGCTGCAGCTCCTGCTCAGTGCCAGGCCAGAGCAGGGKGGGATTGCAGCTGCTCTGTGCAGGATCCCAAATCCCTGCAGGCTGGGGGGCTCAGGAGCAGGGCAGGCTGCTTCCCCCTCCTCCAGGTCATTTAGCTCAGAAACCTTCAACTTGAGCTTTTCTGCAGTAACTTCTGGGTTAACTTCAGGATTTCATGTAGAGTTATGAGTCCCAGTCTCTCTAGGATGCCTGTCTGCACCTCCTGTGCTTGAAAACAAGGCATTTATTTGGATTTTTTGTTGATCTAAGTGATCTAAATTACTTCCTATGTGGAGCAGCTGCTGGACTGCAGTAAGGGATGTCATGGCACGYTGTAAATCAGCTTTCCAAAATCCTGACAAGATTTTTAGTTACCCATTTTTGACCTGCTGGGGATTTTTTTGGTCTGATAATTCTAGCTGCCAGRGCAGTCAGTCACCAGAGATGCAGCAGAGATCCTTTTTTGACACCTTGAATAAAATCCTCCTCTCCTCAGAAGAGGAAAAGACCATGGCATGCCCTGTTCACCCAGGAGAGAGGTTTARTCTGCACTTGGTGTAAATAACTTCTGCCTCCTTCTGACACCATCCTTGTTCCTGTTGCTTCTCAGAGTCACAGGTGGTGYTCCCTGGTGGATGATTTAGCTGCCAGATTATTTTGCTGAGTGYTTTGACATGAAAGTCCAGAGWAGCTCTCCGGGGGCATTGAGGAGTCTGATCCTAAATCAGGCTCGGTGTCCTCCCTCCTTCAGGAAGAAGTGGGTTTGTGTTCTGTGCCCAGGCCTGGCCCAGGGTGTGTAGGAGGAGCAGTCTGAGCTGTTCAGCTGGGCTCAGCCCTGTGTGCCCAAGGGGCCAGCTCTGTTCCCAGAGCCTTCATTGATCTTTGCTTTCCCTTCTCTGCCCAAGGAGATGCCCAGGAAGCCCCGACTCAGTGAGCTGGCCCTGGCCCGGCTGCTAAACTTGCTGTTCCCTTTTTGTGCAGACTCTAATTCCAGTATTCCAGAGCCACTTGCAAACCCTCCTCCAGAGCCTCCTGCAGAGCTGGGCAGAGAGCTGCACACCCACCTGCTGCTGGACATTGACAATGACACGGAGAGCACGGCGCTGTGACCCCGCGCTGTGGCGCCGCCTTCCAGCTCCTCTGGAAAACCCCCAGACCTACCAGGGAAAGGCTTCTTCTGGCAGGGGGCACAGCTGGGCACAGCTGGGGCCTCTGGCACACCCAGCTCCAGGCTGGCCCGGCTTGGAGAAGAACTCTCAGAAAACAGAGCCCAGCCTTTGGCCAGGTTTCGCCCTCAGAAGAAGTTTAATGATCTGGGTCTGCACAACGGTTTTCAAACTCTTGGATGGAAGGAATGAATTCCTGCAGGAACTCGCCTAGGAAGCGTGGTCAGTGCTGATACAGGTGGTATGAGCAGAAATTCCAAAAGAATAAGAAGCAGAACRTTAGTTATTTAAAGTGCATGTCTGTATTAGGAAATAATCCTTCTCGCGGCACGGTTAGAGGTTCTTTGTAGTTCTTGGCCCGTCCCAGGAGCTGCCTCCCAGGGGACATTCCCTCTCTCCCAGGGGACATCCCCTCTCTCCCAGGGGACATTCCCTCTCTCCCAAGGGACATCCCCTCTCTCCCAGGGGACATCCCCTCTCTCCCAGGGGACATCCCTCTCTCCCAAGAGACATCCCTCTCTCCCAGGGGAATCCCAAATTTCCAGGACATCCCCTCTCTCCCAGGGGACATCCCCTCTCTCCCAAGGGACATCCCCTCTCTCCCAGGGGACATCCCCTCTCGGATTTGCTGCAGATTCCCCTCAAGCCATGAACCAAACCCTGCCCCAGTGCTGGTGGTGACTGCTGGTTCTCAGTCACCTGTGGAACTGTGGATGCATCCAGTGCCTTGAAGGACTGTCGTGCTGTAGGAGGAACTTCTGTCTCTTTAATCATTTCATTGCTACTTAGGAGCAGTACTTACCCTGATTTCATAGTTATTTGTATTAACCTGCTTTGTTCATGTGCAACTGGCAACTGTTTCATGAGGAAACCGTGGAAATGGGGTTTGTGCTTTTTGAAAACGGTTGAATTTTGAAAGAACTTTGAAACAGCTGTTTGGATTCAGAAGTTGAGTGAACATTTATAAAATTAAAGATTGTTTTTTGTCAACTTAASGCATCTTTATTCTAGTTTTGTTGCCTCCACTGGGTCCTGAAGATCACAGTGACCCCCTGCACTGTGTAGCTTGGAGTCACTGGCTGCTCAGCTCTCACTCTTTAATGTTTCTCTGCAGCTGCACGAGGCCCAGGGCTAGGGATGGTGCCCAGGGCCAGGGATGGTGCCCAGCCCAGGGCTCTCCTCTGAGGCACTCCCAGAACACCTGTGGGTGCCCAGGCCACGAGTGGCTGGCCCTGGGCACCTCTGTCCTGGCACACCTGGTGGGTTTGGCTGGTTCAGGTCCTTCAGGTGSCCCTGGCAGCAGTTGTGGGGCAGTGTCCACGCTGGTGCTGGTGCTGCCATTGCAGTGTCAGTGGTGGTAACTCAGCCAGAGCTCCCAGACAGGTCCATCAGCACTCACTGCACACRGGGAAGGGGCTGAACAGGCACAGCTGAACCAGAGGCACACCAGAGCCCAGAGAACAGCCCCTGGCTCTGCTCTGGGCACTCGAGGTGTCACTGCTGTCCCCCAAGGCCAGAGGAGCTGAACCAGAGGGGACCCAAGGGGTCACAGCTGGTTATAGAGTCATAAATAGGAAGAGATTCCAGGCTTCCTGAATTCCAGGCAGTGCTCTAAGGCCAAAGAGCAAAATTAAATATTTAAAATAACCAAACCARCCYTCCTCAGCTGGTTGGTGCCAGGTGGGGGCTGACGGTGCCAGTGCCAAGCGCTCGGCCCAGGCACAGCCAGGCCCCCATTAGAAACAAGGAAAATATTATGTCTTTAAAATGTCTTAAATAAAGAAATAAAATTTAGAAAGCATTAAGAATGACATTAACCCTCTGCTAATCATTAATATTTACACCAGTTAGGATTAGATGACTGTGTGTGCCTGGCGTCCCCCTGGCTACGCGAAGTACGCCCAGAGGAAGACCCCAGCRCACACACAGAGCAGCAGGTTGATGTTCAGGACGTGCTTCACCAGGGGCTCCTCCTCCAGGGACACCGCGGGCAGGGGCTCAGCCCTGGGCGGGCTCTCAGCCCCCTCCTGCCCGCGCTCCATCCCGCAGAGCCACAGCACGGTGCTCAGCAGCTTGGAGCTGCCCTTGGCCTCGGCTGCACCTGCAACGGGAGAGGAGAGATGAGCCCGGAGTGCCCGGTGCTGCTGTGCAGGGTTTGGGGCACAAACACGCCCCTGGTCTCACTGAGCCAGGAGTGCCCGGTGCTGCTGTGCAGGGTTTGGGGCACAAACACAGCCCTGGTCTCACTGAGCACGCTGCGCTGGCACCCCTGCAGCACCAGGTCCATCCTCCCTGCAGCTCTGAGCTCAGGTTCTGCCCTTCCAGCAGCCACAGAAACGCTAACCCAAACCTAAAACCCGGGCTGTAGCTGCTTGGTGCCCCCAGGTGAGTGCTGCTCTAGCCCACACCTGCAGCCTGSACTCCCCATGCCTTGGGACACCTCATTGAAGCTGGAAGGCAGCGCTGATGTCCAACGGTGTGAGGCTGCCCAGCAGCAGGGGAGCTGCACTGTGACTCATTAACTCACTACAGCCTGGCACAGATCAAAGGGACAGCAGCGAGGCTGACACAAACCTGTCTCTTATACACATCTAGATGTGTATAAGAGACAGCAGGGGAGCTGCACTGTGACTCATTAACTCACTACAGCCTGGCACAGATCAAAGGGACAGCAGCGAGGCTGACACAAACAGGGCTGAGCCTGGCAAAAACAGGCATGGGAATCCTGGCTGCAGTGCACGGGCAGCTCTGCACAGGGCTGTGCCCAATGCTGACAGGCACGGGCTTTAAAACATGCACAAGATTTAAAACAGGCACAAGATTTAAAACAGGCACATCCTCCCTCACTGGTCTGCCAAGAGCTCAGCCCAGGGCCCTGGGCTCTCCCTGCTGCTAGAGCTGATCAGAGATCACTGCTGGAAAACAGAGAGGGAATTTCATCAATGTTACTGTGTTTTCCTCCACCCTCCCCTTTTCCAGCCACTTCTGGCAGCAGGTGCCACAGCACCAGCCACAGGATAGTGGCCATGGCTCTGTATCCCACCCAGCTCCTTTGTTTGAAGCTTCTGTAATGCCAYTGAGAGCTGGAAAAGAAACTGAACTGCTCCTTAGGTAAAATGTCAGGTAAAGCCTTTTTGCCCCTGCACRAGAGGAGATGGAGGTCAGAGCTCACTGTGCCCTGCAGCTCCTCCCGAGGGGCAGCTCTCTGCTCTGGGGCAGGGGCAGCACAGGGCAGGGCTGGAGCTGTGCTGGGCATGTTTAGGTTGGATTTCAGGGAAAGGTTCTTCCCCCAGAGGGTGCTGGCCCTGCCCAGGCTCCCCAGGGATGGGCACGGCCCCGAGGCTGCCAGAGCTCCAGGAGGGTTTGGGCAGCGCTGCCAGGGATGCCCAGGGTGGGGTTGTTGGGGTCTGGGCAGGGACAGGGCTGGGTGATCCTGGGGGTCCCTCCAGCTCAGCACCTTCTCTGTTCTTTAATTCTGTGATTCTTTCAGCACACCCTGAATCCCCAGAGCTYCAGAGGAAGGAGATTCAGTGTTCCCTGTCCTGTTAGGAGCACGCGGGGCTGCGCTCACTGACCTTTGCTGGGGTCGGGGCCGCTCTCGGGAGCGGGGCTCAGCTCCAGCTGCTCCTTGGTGGGGCCGGGCCCGGCTGCTGCTGCCTCCTGCCCGGCCGGGGCATCCCCACGGGTGAACCAGGTCAGCCGGGTGATCTGTGGCACCAAGGGGGCTGCTCAGCACCGCTGGCTGGCACCAAGGGGACTGCTCAGCACTGCTGGCACCAAGGGGGCCGCTCAGCACCGCTGGCACCAAGGGGGCTGCTCAGCACCACTGGCACCAAGGGGGCTGCTCAGCAGCACTGGCTGGCACCAAGGGGGCTGCTCAGCACTGCTGGCACCAAGGGGGCTGCTCAGCACCGCTGGCTGGCATCAAGGGGGCTGCTCAGCACCGCTGGCTGGCACCAAGGGGGCTGCTCAGAGCACCCAGAATCCCCCCTGCCCCGGGCAGCACCAACGGCTCCGCCAGGGCTGTGTCCTCTGGGCAGCTCCTGCTCTGCCTCCACCCCCAAAATGAGTCGATGAGGTCTGTGCCGAGGGGACAGCTCTGTGCAGGACTGTCCCTGGGCACAGACAGGKCAGGGAGGGGCAAAAAGAACAGAAATTKTGGYCRGGGARRGCTGGTTTGAAGTGGGGGTGCTGAGAGACAACAGGTGGGAAATAGGGGTTTTTTTTCTTCAAATAGCTAAAGGACTCATTATAGAGGGATGTTCTCAATGGCAGTGTGGATAGAGAGGGATGAGCANCACATAAAGCTGGAAAGAGTCAGGTTGGAGATGAGGAGAAGCTGTTACAGGGAGGGCAGGTGAGCTCTGGACTGATCAGACACCTGCAGGCCCCTCCCTTGCTGGGCATTTCTGGGTCCAGGGTTAGTGCTGTCCTGAAGCAAGAGGATGAGCTGCTCTGTGAGCTCTGCAGCCCCCCTGCCCCTCCTTTCTGCTCTCAGGGCCTTCCTGCAGCCTCAGCACCAGGATATCTACTGAAAACAGCCAAAGTGGCCCAAACCTGCTCCAGGGGAGAGGTGCTCCCTGCACTGGGTTTCTCTTTCTGTGAGCAAAAATGTTTCCTCGCTAAGTTAGTAAGAGAGTTGGTAAAGATGCCCCAGAAGCTGGAATTTCTTGGAAAATAGAGGGGAAAAGGCTAATTTGTCATAGATGAAACACACACACTCAAACTTAACAGCTCTTGGTGGAATCGACTGTGGATCAGTGTCATTTATGGGCCCCAGAGCAGAAGGAGCAGCAAAGGGGCTGCAGCAGAGGAGGGCTCACATCCCCAGGTGTGCCCAGAGCCAGGAATGAGCAGGGCTCCCATCTGCAGCTATTTCCCCCTGGGGATGCAGCGGGGGCACCCAGGAGGGCACTGGGGGCTGAGGGAGCACACAGGGGGGCACCCAGGAAGGCACTGGGGGGGGCTCATAACCCAGGAAGGCACTGGGGGGGGCACATAACCCAGGAAGGCACTGGGGTCTAGGGGAGCACACAGGGGGCACATAACCCAGGAAGGCACTGGGGGCTGAGGGAGCTACCAGGGGGGCTCATAACCCAGGAAGGCATTGGGGGCTAAAGGAGCACATAACCCAGGAAGGCATTGGGGGCTGATGGAGCACACAGGGGGGGCACCCAGGAAGGCATTGGGGGCTAAGGGAGCACACAGCAGGGCACATAACCCAGGAAGGCACTGGGGGCTGATGGAGCACACAGCAGGGCTCATAACCCAGAGGGCACTGGGGGCTAAGGGAGCACACAGAGGGGCACCCAGGAAGGCACTGGGGGCTAAGGGAGCACATAACCCAGGAAGGCATTGGGGGCACACAAGGGGGCACATAACCCAGGAAGGCACTGGGGGCTGAGGGAGCACACAGGGGGCACCCAGAAAGGCACTGGGGGCTAGGGGAGCACACAGTAGGGCACATAACCCAGGAAGGCACTGGGGGCTAGGGGAGCACACAGTAGGGCACATAACCCAGGAAGGCACTGGGGGCTGAGGAACACACAGGGGGCACCCAGGAAGGCACTTGGGGCTAAGGTGAGCACATAAACCCAGGAAGGCACTGGGGACTAAAGAACCACACGGGGGGCACACGCACCTGCTGCGGGGCCGGCGGCTCGGGTGGCCAGGCTGACCAGGAGCACGGCTAGAGGCTGGTGGTGGCCCCCAGCACCATGGAGAAGTAGAGGTAGTGCATGTGCCTGAGCAGGCCAGGCCGGCCGTCGGGCTGCCCGCAGCGCGGCTCGGGGTAGATGAAATCCAGCAGCAGGCGCACGGCGCCCAGCAGCAGCCCCAGCAGCAGCCCCCAGAACGCGCCCTGCGGAGCAAGGAGGCATTCAGCGCTGGAGCRGCCCAGCGGGGCTGCGGGGCCAGCWCGGCCCCTACCTTCTCGTTGGCTCTCCTCCAGAAGCAGCCCAGGATGAAGACCACGGCCACGGGCGGCTGCAGGTAGGAGCTGATGGACTGGATGTAGATGAAGAGCTGCCCGCCCTGGCCGGCCTGCACCAGGGGGATCCACAGGATGGACACCACGGTCAGCAGCAGCACGAACACCCTGGGGACACAGAGGGGCCCTCCCGTGAGCTCAGGCCCTGCCACCACGGGATCTGCTGAAAAATCCTCTTGGCCCAGGATTTCCTCCTGGGGAGCTGAGAGGCCTCAGAGAGGAATGAACACAATAATTATCTGATTGCTTGGGAATGTGGGCTGGAGAGCGTTTACCAACAGGTGCATCTTTGATTGGTTCCATGTGAATTGTTTTTAATTAATGACCAATTAATCAGCTGTGTCAGACTCTGAGTCACAATCTTTCATTATCATTCTTGTTTAGCCTTCTGATGGATCCTTTCTCTTTCTTTAGTATAGTTTTAGTATAGCATTCTTTAATAAAATATAATATAATATCATAAAATAATAAATCAGCCATCTGAGAACATGGAGGATGGAATTCTCATCTCTCACCTCATCCTGGGGACCTCACAACACCACAAGGCCCTGCTTCTCCTGTTGCTCAGGGCGACCAAGGTGTCCCACAGCCCTGAATCCTCTGCTGCAGTCCTGCCCGAGCTGGGCAGGGCGCTGTCACCTCAGGGGTCTGTGGTCTCAGGGATGTGCCTGGCACATGGCTCTGACCCAGCCATCCAGCTGTGCGGCACCGAGCTCTGGCCAGCCCATGCCAGCTGTGCCCAGCTTGTGCCTGGCAGCAGGCTGTGGCCAGCCCACCCAGCTGTGCCCAGCTGTTGCTGGCAGCAGGCTGTGGCCCAGCCCATCCCAGCTGTGCCAGCACCAGCCTCTGGCCCCAGCCCATCCAGCCCATCCCAGCTGTGCCTGGCACCAAGGCTCTGGCCCAGGCCCACCCCGCTGTGCCACCTCTTCCCACGACCATCAGCTCCCACTCGGAGCAGCGGGGCCGCAGGTGTTTCCAGAGGTCCATGGTGAAGATGGTGCTGGAGCTGTTGAAGATGGAAGTCAGGGAGGACATGAGGGCTGCTATCATCACGGACATCATCAGGCCCCTGAGCCCTGGCAACGAGGAGAGGCAGAGCCACCCTGAGGAACCCTCAGAGGCTGCACTGCAGGGTGGCCTCCAGGTCTCCTGTGGGCTAGAACAGACTTTTAAAACTGTTTTAGCTCCAATTCAAAATGACAATGGCAGGTTCACCCCACACAAACCCCTCTAAAKGACAGTCCCAGGCTCTTTGCCTCTCTGAGCTGCCCTCCCAGGCGCCTGTGGCTGCCACGTGCCACCCCCWCCATGCCAGAGCCATCACCAGGCTCTTACCTACGGGCAGCAGCTCCAACACCAGCTTGGGATAAGCAATATCAGAGCAGCCAGAGGGGTTGCCGCAGATTTTCTGGCACACTTCTGGGTCTGCACAAGCCACCAGGTCTGAAAGRAGCAGGCGGTGAGAGGCAGCAGTGCACAGTGTCTCTGCTGAGTGCTGTAAAGCTCTTTCTAAGGGAGAGCCTGGGGCTCCCAGGCAGTGACCCCGGGCTAGCCCAGCTCAGGGCTGCTCTGGCAGCACCCAGCTCCTGCCTGCAAGGACATTTCTGCACGGGCTGGGCATCTGATGCACTGGAACCTCCCAGCTGACCGAGGAGAGGCTTCCCCAGCCCTGTGCAGGTGGCACAGCCAGGGCAGGGAGGAGAGCTCTCCCCCAGCACTTACCTGGGAACAGAACCCGGCTGATCATGCCTGGCATTACCATCATAAAGAGGGGCAAAATCTTCAAGTAGGAGGTCATCAAGGAGCCTCCTTTGGCGTGGGAGAGGTTTTTGGCAGCGAGGGACCTCTGAACAATGACCTAGGAATGAAGGAATGGCTTTGGTTGGCTGCCTGGGATGGAGCATCCTGGCTTTGATCTCCAGTGAACTCTGCCAGTCTCAGAGGGTGATCACAGAGCTYGGCCGTGCTCTGGAGCCCTTGCTCAGGACCCTGGCTCCTTTCAGAAACACAGGCACTGCTCTGTGCCCTTCCAGCCCAGCTGGGAGGACTCTGTGCTGCAGGGCCTGACCCTCACCTACCCATGCCCAGGGTTTCCATTCTTCCTGCTCTGGGCACTTCCCTGGCCAAGGAGCAGGGCAGAGCTGGAGTGGGCAGAGCAGGAAAGAGAGCAGGAAAGCACAGCTGGGGCAGCAGGAGGGGGCTGAGGGCTCTGATGGGGTCCCTGGGAGGGATGGGAGCCAGACCCGGGAAWGGTGAGAGAAGAAATTCACAGGTGGCTCACAAGGAACAAAGGATCGAGTTAAAAAGCAAACARAAAAACAAAAGACTTCTTTATAGACTGGGATTAACACACAAACACGTTCTTACCCCTTTTTCCATGGAGATGATTACTAATATTTAGTTRTGCACACCAAGATTTCCTTCTTTAGGACTGATTTGATTAGATCTGATTTTGCTGATGGTAAAATGAGCTTTTACTGATGATGCCCCTCAGGAAATCAGCCCAGGTGAGGTGGCAGCCCCCAGGTTTGCAATGGGACCCACCCAGGCACAGGAACAGGGACCCACCTGGTCTGTGCACCAGTACCACAGGGAGGGGATGGTCATTCCCACCAGGACCCCTGGCCAGGGCAGGTCGGAGCTGACGGGGTCTCTGAAGATGTGGAAAGCATCTGCCCTGGGCAGCCCACAGCTGCTGTTCTCCTGACGGATGCTGGGGATGGCATCAAAGTATTTTGCCTGCAAACCTTCAAGGCCACCGACTTCAATGAAACCTGGAACGGGTCATGAGGAGCTGTTAGTGCATCCCCCCAGGGCAGRACTCTGATTGCAGCCGCTGGGTCACTGTGGGTGATGCTCCAGGAGCATTCCCTGAAAACCAGCAGCTCTTGATTCTCCCTCTGGGCTGGGGAAGGGCAGGCACTCACTGCTGGCTGCAGCAGGTGCTGCCCCTGCTATGGAATCACAGAATCCTGGAGGGGTTTGGGGTGGGAGGGACCCTAAATCCCACCCAGTGCCACCCCTGCCATGGCAGGGACACCTCCCACTGTCCCAGGTGCCCCCAGCCCTGCCCAGCCTGGCCTTGGGCACTGCCAGGGATCCAGGGGCAGCCCTAGCTGCTCTGGGCACCTGTGCCAGGGTTCCCCACCCTGCCAGGGAAGGATTTCTCCCCAGTATTTAACTTGGTGAGGTTTCTGTCACAGTGGGAGTGACAAAGAGCCAGGGAAGCACTCACTGAAGACCATGAGGGACACGGCCCCGATGAGCATGATGAGGGTCTGCAGGGCATCCGTGTAGATCACAGCTGCCAGGCCACCTGCAGGGCACAGGGGACACACAGGTGAGCTGGGTCTGTCCTGCCACAGCACCTCCCACCCCGCACAGCCTCCTGAGCGCACAAACTGAGCCCCCTGCACCACATCCTCTGCAACAGCCTCCCTGAGCACAAAACTGAGCCGCCGACCTACAGGTGAGCTGGTGTCTGTTCCTGCCACACACTCCCACCGCACACTTCCTGAGCACAAACTGAGCCCCGAGCCCGCCCGGGGGCTCTGGCCACGCTGGGGGCAGCTTTGGCCAGGGGCACTTTGGAATTCCTCAGGATCTGACTCATCGTGAGTCACCATTGTGTCGCTGGAAGCCAAAAGCAGAAGTAGTTTTACAGGAAATACATGGAAAAGCTCTAAAACAAAGCCCAAGCTGAAAAAGGAGGAGGGGAAAAAAAGGGGCTGTGATTTTACATCACTGGGGGTGAGCAGTGGGAAAGGARTAACCTTTAGTTGTCTGTGTGGCTGTTTTCCATTTGGCCACTCCTAARCCCTGAAAGGGCATCCAAGCCCGGAGTCTTTCTGCATTACACGGCTCATTGTGCTGCAAATCCCTCACACCTCCGGGGAAACAGGGCAAASRGACCCTGGGAATGGCCTGTATTGGAATATKATCCCAATATYATCCCAATATTACCGGRTGGAGYGTGYCTGGGCTGGTCTGGCCTTGCTGCTTGRCCARAGGYRGCAGCTGTGGTGTTTCACCTCACACCTTTGGTTAGGTGTATGTTGCAGCTGGCACCCAGAGCGAGTCCAGGCAGCAGGAACTCAGGCTTTACCTCTGATGGAACAGCTTTAGGCGAGGTGAGGAGGAAAAGGAGGTGGATTCTGCCGGAGGGTGAATCCAGAGTTTGATTCCAGGGTCACAGATCCCTGAATGTCGGTAACAGCCCCACAGAATGGCGACCACATGGTCCCAGTGTCCTTTTCAGCTCGGGGACAGGGGGAGGGAAGGGATCGGTGTGCCACCAACCAGGTGGGAGGGGAGAGTCTCAGGGGACAATGACACTTGGCTAGGCCAGTGACCCCAGGGCTGAGGGGCATCTTTTGAACTTTAGCCAATCACACGATGCCCTCGCTGGAATGTTAAGCTTGACGGACAGCACTTAGCAGAGGTAAGGGGAGGGGAAGGGAGAAGGTGTTGGCACACCTGGGAAAGGATTAAAATGGGAAATTGCATCCCACTGCAACAGCCCTGCACGGCTTCTCCTCAAGGCCCAGCCGACCTCTGAGGAGTGCTCACTTACCCTCACCTGAAAATGTTTTCTAAAAAGGTGAATTTTCTACTCTATTTTCTATGCCTTCCCACCCCAATATCCACACTCATGGCAAAACCAGGCTGGACATGGTGCATGGCATGAACCATGGAGTCCTGGAAGGGCTTGGGTGGGAAGGGAGCTCAGAGCCCACCCAGTGCTGCCCCTGCTATGGCAGGGACACCTTCCACTGTGCCAGGCTGCTCCAAGCCCTGTCCAGCCTGGCCTGGGGCATTTGAAATGTCTCAGCTGGGTGGGCAGGATGGGGGCTGGATAGGGACAGGGGCAGTGCAGGGTCTGGGGCAGGGGACGGACAGGGCAGGGTCTGGGGAAGGTCAGTGGCAGGTCAGGGGCAGGTCAGTGCTGGTCAGTGCAGGGTCTGGGGCAGTGCAGGATCAGGTCAGTGCAGGGTCAGGGTCAGGGTCAGGTCAGTGCTGGTCGGTGCAGGGTCTGGGTCAGAGGAAGGTCAGGGGCAGGGTCTGGGTCAGTGCAGGGTCTGGGGCAGGTCAGGGTCAGTGCAGGAGTGTCCCCAGCACCCACCAGACACGGTGTACACAGCAGTGATGGCCAGCAGCCCGGCCACGGCGATGTACAGGTCCCAGTGCAGGGCCTGCTGGATGAACAGGGCCCCAGCGTACATGTCCACCTGCAGGGACAGCAGAGTGACAGTGACACACTGTGGGGACAGCAGAGTGACAGTGACACAGTGCAGGGATGGCACAGTCACACACTGCAGGGACAGCAGAGTGACAGTGACACACTGTGGGGACAGCACTGTCACTGTCACACACTGCAGGGACTGCACTGTCACTGTCACACAGTGCAGGGACAGCACTGTCACACACTGCACCCCCAGCCCCTCCCAGTGTGCACATTCAGCCCCCCCTTTCCTGGGACCAGCCTGGTTTGTTCMTGGCCCCGGCCCCCCCAGCCCCAGCAGCCCCAGGACCCCTCCTCAGCCGTTTGTCACTCCTGCTGCTGCCAGCAGTGACAGCCAGGGGATGGCAGGGGTGCCACGAGAGGGGACGGGCCCAGCCCTGGGACAGGCTGGGGTCAGCTTCTCTCCTTCCCCAGGCCCAGGCTGGGGGAGCTGGGCTGGGCAGGGCAATCTGCCCTGCAAACCCCCCCTCCCAGCCCCCAGAACTGTCCCTGCTGCCATGGGGACAGCGGGCTCAGCAGCAGAAATGCCCCCAGGGCCGGGCCCAGCCCTGCCCAACCTGCTCTGCAGCCCCTGAACATGGGACAGGAGAGCTCCAGGGCAGGCCCAGGGAGGGCAGGCAGGGCTGAAACACCCTGAGCACAGACATTCCAGCAGGTGGAAATGGATCCATTCCGTTTGATCCAGAGGAGAAGCTGAGCCYTCCCCATCGGTGCCATCTGAACCCAGCACTCACATCCATTCTACACAACCCTTTGGCTGGGAAGGGGCCTTAAATCCCATTCCATCCCCACCCTGCCATGGCAGGGACACCTCCCACTGTCCCAGGCTGCTCCCAGCCCTGTCCAGCCTGGCCTGGGCATTCCAGGGATCCAGGGGCAGCCCAGCTGCTCTRGCACCCTGTGCATCTCTCCCAGGAASAATTYCTGCCCAATTCCCYATCCAGCCCTGCCCTCTGGCACTGGGAAGCCATTCCCTGTGCCCTGGCACTCCAAGCCTCTGTCAGAGGTTTTGGGAGGTTCAGAGGCAGGCTCAGACACCGTGTCCCCCCTTAGGGACAGGAAAAACCCCAGCAGGGATCTGTCTGTTCCACGGATCCGTGCCCTGGCTGGCAGTTAATGAACAGCCACCAGGCTGTTGTGCAAGGCTTCATTCAGTTATTTATTCAAACAGGTGCAATAAAGGAATGAAGGCTTCTCTTCCAGCCCTGTCCCAGCTCCTCCATCCTGCCATAACAGCACCTGTGTCTGCACAGGCAATAAATGTGCAAAGAGGAGAAGCTGGGGGAGCTGCAGAATCTAACCACCACCACATCCTCCCTCACAGCCCCACCTTTGCATGGGCTATTGCTCAGGACACTGACACGAGCTTTCCCTCCTGCTGTAACAAGCATTCAGGTGCTAGCTGAGCAAAAAAAAAAGAGAAGTTACTCCTTAAAACAGAGTCTCTCTTCCTCGGGTGTTTTGATCACAAACCCTTCTCTGCTCAGCCAGGCACAGCCACTCCTTGCATTTCTCAGCCTCACTGCTCWGCACACATTTCCAAAGTGAATTCAATCCAACCCATTTCCCTTTTTCTTTTTTTTTTTTTTTTCTACTTACAGATATTTTGGTGAAGATGTAGATGAACAGGTAGAGAATGGCCAGGAATATCTGAATTCTCTTSCCTCCAAAACGCCTCTGCAAATACTCCGGCATGGTCGTAACCTGCGGAGGGACAGGGAGTGAGGGAAGGGGGCACAGTCCCTGGGGCACCCCAGAGCTGCCAGGGGCTCCCCAGGGGGCTCTGGGGGTGTTTGCAGTGGGGCAGGAGCAGGAGGGCCCCGGGGGCTGCCCCGGCCTGGGGTTTGGCTCTGCTGTGGTGCTGCACAGGGCTCTCCATCAACCGGGAGTGTCCATCCAGTGCTCGGGGACTCTGCCCATTGCCAGGGGCTGGGGGCAGCCTGAGCCCCCTGCCAGCAGCCTCAGCCCCCTGCCAGCAGCCTCAGCCCCCTGCCAGGAGCTCTGCCAACCCAGCCTGGCCAGGGGAACAGTGCCAGGAGCAGCGGGGGGAGCCCATCCATCCATCCCTGTGTCCATCCATCCATCCATCCATCCCTGTGTCCGTCCATCCATCCATCCATCCATCCCATATCCATCCATCCCATATCCATCCATCCCTCCCTGTGTCTGTCCATCCATCCATCCATCCCATATCCATCCATCCATCCCATATCCATCCATCCATCCATCCCATATCCATCCATCCATCCCTGTGTCCGTCCATCCACCCATCCCATATCCATCCATCCCATATCCATCCATCCATTCCATATCCATCCATCCCTCCCTGTGTCCGTCCGTCCATCCATCCATCCCATATCCATCCATCCATCCATCCCATATCCATCCCCAGCAGGGACAGCCACCCCCACCTACCCCCGAGGCGATGTAGATGGGCAGGAAGAGCCAGGCCAGCACCAGCACACAGAACATGCCCTGCCAGGGAGGGAAGGGAAGGGTCAGAGAGGGGCTCTGGGCTGGGGCAGTGTGCCCGCAGCTGGGGCCTGCCAGCCCTGCAGCAGGAGCAGGCTGAGCCCGCAGGCAGGGCAGGGAGGGTTGGCAGGGTTGGCAGGGAGGGTTGGCAGGGCAGGCAGGGCTCCAGCCCCGTGCCCACTCACGTTCCACTCGTAGGCTGTGGCTGCAATGCCCGAGGCAGCTCCCGAGCCTGCCAGGCCGATGAAGTGCCCGCTGCCCACGTTGCTGGCAAACAGGGATGCACCCACCTGGGGAAAGGGAGAAACCAGCCGTGGCCCTGGCACGGGGGGCACAGGGAGCTGTCCCYGCTCCTGGCTGCACAGGACATGGAATCCTCGTCAGCCTCTGCCACCTTCTTCTTTTCCCTACAGCTTCAGTGGCCTTGGCACCTCCCTCCAGCCTCTTTCACCATTCACTTCCCACTTGTGCTCAGGACCATCCTGCTTGCAAAGCATCCAGTTCTTGTGGGTGAGCAGAGAAGGTGGGAGGAACAGGTAGAAATGTCAGGTTCTGGCATCAGCGCTGCTCAGGGAGCAGCCCAGCCCAGATGGGACAGCCCAGCAGCACAGGCTCAGCACAGAGCTGTGTCCCTGCTGGGGACCCCCAGGGAAATGTGGAAATCTCCAGAAGCAGCCAGGCTTTATGGGGCACCGGGCTGAGCCTCGCCCTGCAGGCTGAAACCCAGGGGGAAAAGCCAACATGAAGCTGGCCAAGCACAGGAGTGACTCCTGGCTGTTCATTGCTGTTTGGAGGCGTGGGCAGTGCCCCAGCAGAGGTGGGGGGCAGTGCCCCAGGGGCACAGGGGTACTCACAGGCCACCAGACCATCTGTCCCCCGGCGAGGAAATAGCCCTTGACGGTGCTGCGCTGCGTCTTCCACATGGACTGCGGGCACAGGGGGGCACGGGCTCAGGGCTCGCCCAGGGCTGCCCTGCACAGCCCCGGAGCTGCCCCCAGCTCCAGCAGAAAGCTTTCCTGAGGGACACCTGCTGCCTGAGTGCCCTGAGCCCCAGGCAGCTCTCCATCACCTGATGGGATGTTCTGGGGAACCCAATCCATCCCTCCAGGTCAGAAAGGAAGGAAAGCGGTTTTGGGCAAGAACTGCAGAATCCTGCGTGTCAGGAGCACTCAGGAGGAATGCTGGGCATTGCACATGAGACTCCCCTTCCCCAGAGATGATCCATGCAATGCTCTGAGCTGGGCACCACRCCCARAGGGAGCAGCTATTCCCCTCTGCCTCCYGACAGCCAGGCTGCCACAAAAGCCGTGCCMAAGGATGTCCTTCTGCCCTAATTATATACAGACAATGCTAATAATGTGATGAATCTGCTGTCAGGACCCCTGTGGACAAGCACAGGTGATTTATAGGACAGCAGTTCCTTCCTGGATGAACAAAACACCATTGTTAGCAGTGGTTTGTGCTCAGACAGCCTCTTCCTCACCAGGGCTCTCAAAACCTTGGCTAACACAGGCCTGGGCACTCCCCAGGGACAGCGAGGGCACTTCCCAGGCTGAGGAGGGGACAAGGACCTGCAAACTCCCCCTGCAGCTGTTGAGTGCAGTGGAAAGCAGCCCCGTTTCAGTGAGAGCAGCCCCGTTTCAGTGAGAGCAGCCCAGTTCCAGGGAGAGCAGCCCCGTTTGGAAAGCAGCCCCGTTTCAGTGAGAGCAGCCCCGTTTCTCAGCACCCCGGGGCACACAGGGAGTTTTGGGGGGCTCTGCTCACCCAGAGCCCCACGGCAAGCACGAAGAGGAAATAGAGCACGAGCACGGCGATGTCCACGGGCTCCAGGGTCTGCTGGGGGAACACGTCCCACGAGGGGGTCACCGAGGCTGGGGGCACGCTGCTGGGCTCCATGGTGCCCGGGCACGCCTCTGGCCTGCTGCACACACCTGTGGAAGGATGGGAGGGTGGCCAGGGAGAGCCCCGGGCAGGTGGGACTGAGGAGCTCAGGGTGCTGAGGTGCTGCTGCTGCTGCCAGAGCTCTGGGCAGGCTCCTGTCCCTGCCTCTGCCCCATCCAGAGTCCATTGAGGTGATGGGGAGATGCTGCCAGAGCTCTGGGCAGGCTCCTGTCCCTGCCCCAT